>JARBXR010000054.1:55808-209483 GCA_029100535.1 Stemphylium beticola | reverse complement strand
CAAGTTAAGCTGCTGTTTTGGTGTTCAGGGTGGCTCGAACGGCCGGGCGGCTCGGACGGCCGGGCAGCAGGGTAACGTTCCAACGTTAGAGTCCCTGATCAGCCGGGCACTAGCTCAGGTACCGCGCACGATTGCCCAAATGCACGGCGTGTTGCCGGGAAGATGCACGATATACGAGCAGTGCACTCTGATTGAGGTAGTCTAGTCCCCAATCTTATGTAAAGTCGCATTACGTTTACAGCTTTCTATCGCCCACACTTGCTCCAACGTTAGCATTTCTGCCCCTCACTTGCCTTATCTCCAATCACCCTTCTATCTTCCACTTTCAATCTTCATCCAACATGTCTCCCCTCGATGGACAACAAGACGCCATTCCTGTGATTGACGTTTCCAATCTCTCTGAAGAAGTTGCTCGGCAAGTGCTTGAAGCAGCCTCGAAAAATGGCTTTCTCTACATCAAGAATGACGGCGCAATTATCCCACCCCAAGACATTGATGATATGTTCAGACTGGTAACATACGACTCAGTCATTCTTATTATCAACAAGATTTAATTCAAATAGAGCAAAGACTTCTTCGCCTCTCCCAAAGAGCAAAAGGCTGAATATGCAATCCACTCCGATAAGGCCGGGGGCATAAACCGGGGCTGGGTAACCATGCAAGGCGAGTCACTAGACCCCCAGGGACAAAATGTAATCCAAAACCCTACATCTCTCTCACAATATCCTAACAACATCCGTTCCAGCAAGGCGACCCCAAAGAAGCCTTCAACATTGCCCCACCCCAACCCACCCTCCAGCCCCTGCCCTCCCCCCTCTCCACCTTCACACCGCTGATATCGCGCTTCCAAACATCCTGCCACACCCTGTGCACAAGAATCCTCTCACTGCTATCCACGGCCCTCCAGATCCGCGAACCAGACTACTTCAGCAAGCGCCACGACCAATCTCTCGGGCCATCTGGCAGTATATTCCGTATGCTATACTACCCGAAAACCTCCCCGCAGCAAGGAGAGGGAAATGCGCAAAAGACGAGTATACGTGCGGGCGCGCACTCGGATTACGGTAGTGTGACGTTACTGTTCCGCCTCCCAGGCCAACCAGGCTTGGAACTGTTAACGCAGAGTGGAGCGTGGATCCCGGTGCCGGTGAACCCTTCTCCTGACACGCTTCCGCATGCTCCTATTCTGGTTAACATTGGCGATTTACTGTGTTATTGGACGAACGGACTCCTCAAATCGACTGTGCATCGCGTGTCATTTGAGGGCGGCGGCGAGGAACGGTATAGTATGGCGTATTTCTGCCATCCGCTTGATGAGGCGCGCTTGGATGCTGTGCCTAGTCGGTTGATCGAGGAATTTGGGCGTGAAGGGAAAGGAGAGGAGGAGTTGAGGAGTCAGAGGAAGAGGCTGGGGTTGAGTGAGCGTGGACATGGTGCGGATGAGGTTATTACTGCAAAGGATCATTTGGAGAGGAGATTGAAAGTCACGTATGGGATTTGAAGTGGCTCTACTGGACACAGCAGGAAAGACAGTATGTATGGGACAAAGCAGGGAAGTGAGTGGAAGGATCAGACATTATTGTTTTCAAAACGCCTAGTGTATGCGTATGTTACCCTAAACACCTTCGCTATGCAACCCATTTCTATACCGTTTGATGCAATGAATCCAAAAACCTTGTTGACACATGTATGCATCCGTCACATATACACATCACAACAACTTCTCTTCATCCTCTCCTCTTTCTTCCCGCTCTTCCCGTCATACCATCACCGCCAACATCCCTCACAACACCAATCCCCTCTACAACCACACTCTTCTCCTGCACTGTACCACCAAGCTTCCGAATCATCTGCTCTCTTGCCTTCGCCGCGCCCGGCGAGTCCCAGCCCAGCTCTTGACTAGGCTGGTACTCCTCTACTAGCACGGTGTTTTCCTCATTGTCATCTGCAAGTAAATTTCCCGAGCTATCTCCGCCCGATGCATTTGAACGCGTAGACGTCGCGCGTCCCAGCTGGCGCCGTTTCCGCGTTTTAGATGCAGGCTGCCCGTCTGCGGGCGCAGGTGCAGCCTTGCGATTAGCGCGGAGTTGAGCTAGGATAGACGAGTAGTCCTTTTCCTCTCCTGTTTCCTTTTCTTTAGGCTGTTCCTGCGGCACCTCCGGCTCGGCGTCAGCCGGGATGACAGACGCTGGGGCCGATTCCGGGTTTAAAGACTCTGATGTGGCTGTGTCTGCATCGTGTCTAGACTTGCGGGGCATGGGCGCAATAAGGGACTCTGCGGATGAGCTTCTTGCCCGTGAAAACGGTTTGGAGTTTTCGGACGAGGTTGAAGGACGGCGCGGGGAATTCGCGCTGGTTTCCTGGAGGGGAAATGGTGCTGCGCCATCGAATCCGCTGATGGCAGATTCGTCATCATTGCGGTTCAGGCTGTTGGTGTTGTCACTGGGACGAGCGGATGGGTCGGTTGTTGCCGCGGAGCAGGCATCCGCAGATTGTGCAAGATCAAGGACACCAGGCCGTTGAGGCAGTTGCTGTCGTGATTGCTTCGTCACGATCTTCGGAGCTTGCCGTTTTTGGTGAGCCTCGGCAGGACACTCAGATAGTGGCGCAGTAGGCTCCTGTACTTGAGGCTGAGCTCTCTGCTTAGGCTTCTGTGGCTGGGCGGTCTTTTTCAATTGATAGTCGGCATACGACTGCAATCGTCCACTACGCAGGCATTCCCACAGCCACTTGACATGAACAGCCGGTATCCGCTTGTCCGTCGCGAATTTGAGTTTCGGTGAATTCACAGTCGGAGGATTGCAGATCACGACCGAGGTCTTTGCGGACAGTTGCTCATCGTACGAGGCGCCTTTCAACATTGTCAGACCATCTCGGTAGACGCGGATTTGTTCACATACCCATTAAGGTGATAACCTTTGTCACATGCAGTAACTCGATGCCGGAAAAGCCCGTTGAGTTAATGGTCAAGCCGGAGAAGCCTAGCGACGTCAGTACCAATAAGGATTTTGTGGGTCACAGACATACCACTGATGGTTAGTCTTTCGAACGGCCGACTTAAGACATCTTCTGCGGGGTCTACAAGACGCTTGCCATATAAACATCTTTCAACCCACCAATTGGTGACTAAGGAAATGTAGGATCCGGCATGCTTCGGAAGTGCCGTCAGATCAGGCTCAGCGTCATGCGGTATAACAAAGTAGCTTCGTCTGAGTTCGTCCAATGAGAAATTGTTGAGATCGATTACGCGCATGACGCGAGCGCCATTGCTCTCCAGGTGCTGCCGTAAAATGCGTGTCTAGTGGATGTCAGCAAGGTCTAGAGTATACAGGTGGGGAATGTTGAACCTTTTCGGTGTCAAAGCCATGCGGGCATACGATCCGCCCTTCGAAAATGCCATCATGCTGTGAAGCTTCGTCAAGCTGCGGGAGCAGGGGTGGCTCTTGGACATCTGCAGGGTCTACAGGGTTTGGTTCTGTAAGCGCATCTTTTTGAGGAGATACTGGTGTTTGTGTACGTGTGCTGGCTCGGGTGCTATCTTGCTTAGCAAGAATATCCTCAGTCCACTCGTCCTCCTCTAGCTTTTGCTCGAAGCTTGGCGCAGTGATACCCGCCCACAGCGCATCGCTTTGGCTACCTAGCTTCGTGCTTGCTGAGCGCCGTAGCTTTCTCCGAAATGGGTTGAGGGCCTGGCTAGGTTCCGCATCGCGTGTGCGCTTGCCTATGGCAGGAGACATGGGCTGTCTGCGGTCCCAGGCGCCTTGGCCTCGCTCTTCCAGCGGCATTGTGGGGTTGTAAAGAGCCTCATCGAGAGCCATGCCTCTTTCTAGACTTTGCTCGAGCCACTCCAGTGACACAATCTTCATCCTCCAGTTCAGAGCGTGCTCGTACTTCTTGCCCGAGGGGGTGGCGGCTATAAGGTGGGTGACGGATTTGGTGAGGTCGCCGTGATATTCTGCTCCGTTGGCATCTACCGTCTCCTGGATGCTCCGTCTTTGCTCAGGGTCGTCGAAGCCAGTCAGACATATCTTGAGGCCAAAGAAAGTAGGCATGCAGTACTCCTTTTCCAGGGCAGCGACATCCAAGTCGTCGTCTCCACTCATCCATACCTCCCTCAGCGCCTCGAGCCAGTCCGGCGACAGGACCTTGACGTCGTCGCGGGACTTGGCGACATAGCGGTATTTGGCGCTGTCGGTGCTGCCCACGATGAGGTGCGTTACGTCGGATGTGAGGTCGAGTTTGATGGTTGCGCCCATTTGCGCGCCGATGGCTGCAAGTTGCGTCTACACAAAATATTAGCGACAGCCATATACGGGGAAATTGGCGGGCATACGCGCTGCTCGGGGGCAATCGAGGTGCAGCAGAGAATGGCACCAGCCAGGGGCAATTGGCCTGTCCCTGCATTGTGTGAGTCCATATCAACAGCAGTAGAATGCATGTTCGCGCACCATAGCCTCCATCGTTTGCATCCATTACAGTGTCGGCCATCCACATACACAATCGACCGTGTCGTGTGCGTAACGCCGAGAGTCGAGAGCGCGTCGGAGCTAGGCCCAGTCCATTCTCGCACGCGTTGCGGGGAAGCCAGACGCAGATGAGACCACGTGACGCGCCTCGCCTCGCCCGCTCGCCCTGAACTTGTCGGTCAGGATCAGGACATGTGCGTCGTCTCGCCTTGCCTCGGCGCCATCTCGCTGCTCCTTCCGCTCTGCCTTGGAGATCCCCAGACGATCTCCAGTCAGTTGCCACGCAGAAAAAAAAGCTTTTCCTTCAGCCGAGTACCCACCATAGCCATCATGGAACGGCTCTAGGGATAGGGTGATGACGAACCGCCTCGTTCCTGAGATCGCGCCTCTGGGGGGGCTGAGTTGGCAGCGAGCTTTTGCTGGTGCCGATAGCGCAACCTCGAGGTTGCAGCCATGCATCCACTCACGGTTGATGTATCTCCAGATTCAGCACCCCAGCCGACGATCAATACCACATCGGGGACGCATATTTTCTTTCGACGACACTGGCATCGTGTGGGACGCATTACGCTGACGCCCTGCCAATACTGGGTCAACTGGCCTTTGGCTAGTTGCTACCGCGCAAGCGTGGGATGCCCGGGCAAGAAGAAACAAGGCTTTTCTCCCTCGCGTTTGGCTCCTGGTGCATGAGAACCACGGTATCCAAAAGCCCGCGCGCTTGTATTCTTCTGATCGCACGTCGACTGCGCGATGTCCGGGTATAGGCACGGCCGGATATGGTTGCGGCATAGCCATCCTGACGCCCATCAGGTGCGCATGCTCGCATACTTGGTTCTCTTGTCATCGACGTCCCTGTTGGCTGTCCGTGCTGGTTTAGTCGTGGAACCAAGGCCGTCGTCGATCACAGTACCTTGCCGGGTAAGCCGCCGTGAGTCGGTCGCTAGCCGCCAAATGGTCTAGAAGCAGATGGCATTTGAGATTTAACTCCTGCAGCCAGTCCTTGCAATCCCTTGGTTGATAAAGATGATGTAATGCATCCGAGCCTCCGTACACGCAAGCTACTGATCTTTAATGCGCTTGCTGGTCGACTTGGGCCTCGGGATTCTCTTCCGCGGTGATTTTTGCATCTTTTGACGCACCCATTACCCTCGACACTATTCCCGCCGTAGAGGCCAGTTGCCCATCCCTTCACTTTCGGTGGGCTTAGTGCTGCGACCCCGCCGAGCAACAGCACAGCAAGTCCGCGTCATCCGTCGGTTCCCTGCAATCGTGCCCCGGCATACTTTCGCCGTCTGCCCTGACTTAGTCTGACATGCTCGCCCGTAACATGATTGCATGCTAGTTTGGGCACACTTCAAAACACTGCAGGTCCCTGTTATTCGCCGTTGTTGACCTGGCAAAACACTCTTCATCATCGCCAGCGCAGACGCGAAGCAACAGGGTAATCCCGCACGCTTCCGACGTACCGGCAACTTCACCGCTCCACAACACTACAGTGGCCTGTCGTGCTGATCCCATTTACACATCACTATGCTCACCGAAGCCCGTTGAGACCTTGTTCCTACTTGTAAGTCCTTGCCTCATTTCCTTCACCGTGTTCGGGCCCTTTGTCTGCGTAGCGCCCCAACCCGCCTCGTCGCTTCCCAAACTATCGACAAGGAACGTGGTTAGGTTGCCTTGACCAAAACATTCTTTGTGCCCCTCTCATGACTCTGAAGAGTCGCACAAGCCCTACTATACACCATCTTCACATATACACGCTCTATAAGACATCGCGCGCCCCATGCTTGCCTTGGCTAAACAACCAATCGCTTCCTCTACCTACTACTATTGACATATACTGACGCATCGTCGCTATGACAGAGTACCACGCTGTATACTCTGATCGTGGCCGTTTACGTTACATACCCGACCACATAGATAGCCCCACACGATCCTACCGCGGCATCTTCCAAGGTCGCAACCGACGACCTCACCGCATTCACATTGCCCACGTAGGCCCTGATCCTACGCTACTTCGCAGCCAGCGACGGCAGACGACGAGCACGTCGTATTTCACCGAAAAGCTGGCGGTCCCACGCGAAAGCGCAAAACGTTTCTTACGCTCCTTTATCGACAACCATTTCTCTTCCAACCCCGAAACCACAGATATACCCACCCCTCGCTCATCGACAAGCGCCAACAGCAGCAATCGCAACTCGGTCGCTTCCGTTCCAGAGCCTCGGAGCCGCGACATGAGGTCTCTTACGAGGAATTCGGGCAGCAGCGCCGTGGGCGCAATTGGCGGAACCTTGGCTGCGGCAGGCATGCCAAGACCCTCAGTAGCGGAGTCGAATTGGTCTTCCGGGCGTGTTTCTGCCAAAAACATCATCGGCAGCATCAAGCCCGTGGCTGAAGAAAAGCCTGTGGCTTCAGGTGGCGGGTTGAGCGTAAACATTCAGCTCACTGAGCCTGTTCTCTTCCTTCGGGGGTTCGAGCAAGCTGAACACGCAGAGCGAAGCACAGCAATGCTTCGAGGCACATTATGTTTGAAGATCACCAAGCCTTCGAAGCTAAAGGCCATTACTCTGAAATTCAGGGGGAAAGCCACTACCAAGTGGCCAGAAGGTGAGCCAGCTTTTCACACATCACGGCGTTTTCACCGCTGACTTTTGCAGGCATCCCCCCAAAGAAGGTCGAGTTTGAAGAAGTGGACACTCTGATGAGCCATACTTGGCCATTTTTCAACTCTCAGTTTCCCACTGCAGAGAGTGGAACCGGAGCAGATCACGTGGAGCTATACAAGGGCTCAAACGGCTTGACTGGATCACCCAACAACTCCTCCCTCAACCTCACAACAAAAGAGGCAAAACGGCTATCGCTTCAGGTCAACCAGTCGCGAAGCTTCGGCAAAGGTGACACCCCTGGAGGCGGCCCTTCGGTAGCACAGAAAGGGTACAGAACCTTCAATCCTGGCGAGTACATGTACAACTTCGAGCTGCCGCTAGACAGCCACCTTCCCGAAACCATCGATGTCGACCTTGGTTCCGTAAAGTACGAACTGGAAGCTACCGTTGAGCGCGCTGGAGCCTTCCGTACCAACCTTGTGGGGTCAAAGGAAGTTACTCTGATTCGTGCACCGTCAGAAGGCTCCCTGGAGCAAGTCGAGCCTATCGCCATTAGCCGCAGCTGGGAAGACCAATTGCATTACGACATTGTAATTTCTGGCAAATCATTCCCACTCGGTGCGCAGGTGCCCATTGCATTCAAGCTCACTCCGTTGGCCAAGGTCCAGTGTCATCGGATAAAAGTGTTTGTCACCGAGAACATCGAGTACTTTTGCAACAACAAGCGAGTACATCGAATGGAACCAGTCCGAAAGGTTCAGCTATTCGAAAAACGCGCAGACGGCCCACCAACGAGTACCTTCCCTGGTAGTACCATGCGGATAGTGTCAGGTGGTGGCGTTCCGTATGACCAACGAGCGGCGGCTTCTCGGGGTGAAGACGTACCAGTAGAAGATCCTACCAATCTTTTGGGTGATCTTGGTGCAGATGCGAATATTGGGCCTACGGAGATGGAGTTCAACGTGCAACTGCCAAGCTGCCACAACCTCAAAGAGAAGGACAAGACATCAAGGTTGCACTTCGACACCACGTACCAGAACATACAGGTGCATCATTGGATAAAGGTTAGTCGACCTTTGCGTCTATGATCACACACACACACTAACATTTGGCTAGCTTGTCATGCGCCTGTCGAAACCGGACGCAAATGATCCGTCGAAACGACGTCACTTTGAAATTTCGATCGATTCCCCCTTCCATATACTTTCGTGTCAAGCCACGCAAGCGAACACAGCACTTCCAGCCTACTCGTCACCTGAGCCCGCCATGGGTGGAACACAGATCCCCGAGTGTGGATGTCCCAACGCACCCGCCCGTCGTACCTCCCCACAGGGCTTTGTGCCAACCTTGAGTACCATAGGCCGCCCAAGAGGGTTTACAGAGCCACCATTACCAACACCAACACCAACACTTACTCGGCCGCAAGCAGCACATATTGGCGGACCAAATGACTCCACCGTGCAGCGACCCATTCATCTTATGCGCGTACCATCATTCAACCCACCAGCTTTCTCCGAAATAGAACCACCACCACCACTAGAGACGCCACCCCCTCTATACGAAACCATCGCATCGCCCACCAACGGTTTGGCAGATTACTTTTCTCGCTTATCAGACGCATACGATTCCGATAGCGACCCCGAGCGCAACGATCGCGCCCGCGTTGAGATTCCCCTAACGCCAGGAGGTCGCACGGCCCGCAGTATGGATGAAAGGAGAACATGGCTTCCCGTCGGCCATTAAAGCAAACGACGAATCATTTTTATGATGTCACGACGCGTTACGCATTTTCACGTTCATGCATATATACTTTGATCTCACGAACATTTTCTCTCGCAACGCTTTTAGGCGTGGTCTGTGCTTTTACCATCGTTTGGGGCAGTTCCCGTCATGGGAGAGGAGCATGGGTGTACAAGGAAAAAGATCTCTCTGTGGATATCTCTAATATTCTGTTATCTTCTCGCATCGTTATCTACTGGGTACGCATATGTTGTCGAGCTCGCGCGTTTGGGGAATCCCGGGATAATGCCTCTTTATCTGGCGTGTTTCATGGGTGTCAGCATCGGGCTTGTTTGGCCTATTTTCTTTTTCGACGGGTTACACCTTGAAGGGAGCATTGGTAAAGAATAACATGATTCATTAGTTCCATATCTCACTTGGTCTTCATCTCGTTGGCCAAACGGCTGTAAATGACTATTTCGGACGTACATTTTTTCTGTGCCTAAAGACAAACATCCATCCGTTTCTCAATCAAATACCTGTTTTGCTTCTATATGTGCGTCCTGTGATGTTGCACCTCGGGCCGAATAAACAAGAAAAAACCGTCGGTGTGCGCCTCACGAAACATGACGTACATGCCGTGCCGTCGTGGTTCTCACCTGATTGTGTGGTAGTATGCAGTAGGTAAGCCAGCCACTCAGCTACCTTTGCTTCGCGTACGATCAACACCAAAAAGAAGGTAGTTGGGGTGCGATTTTCCGCTGGGTATCGCGCTTCAGCAAGAATGCTCCTACTTGACCAACCCTTGCCCAGCAGCAGCAGCAGTAGCAGTAACAACAACAACCCAGGATCTTCCTGAGATGATCTCGCTCTATTTTCCCCACCAGGTAAAGAAAAAAAGTCCACGTACGCGCACAAACACTCGCTCAGTGGTTGTAGCCCACATAACCACCGGCGTGTGCTGAACCAAAACGACAAAAAAGGGAGACACTCTCGATCCAAGCGCCTAGATACACGAGATTGTATTCTCTGCGATCGTATCAAAACTACTCGCTTACTCACCTTTTCTTTACATGGGCTGCACTGCGCGTAAGCATGATCCTCGTTTTGAAGTTGAACATGCTATATCCCTGTTTCCCTCATCTCAGCCAAACCAGCGCACATGCTTGTCGTTGCTGCAAGACATCGGCAGGGTCGTTTGCTTGCTTGCTTGCTCCCTTCGCGCTGCCTTGTCCTTGCTTGACTACCTGCGCAGGTGAGATCCTGGAGAGGAAGTTGAAGCGTGAGACGTGCGAGATGGGGGATCTTGAATCGAGGGCCTAGGCCGTTGCTGGGTGACTGACGTATGTGGAGATTTTTGTGGAGTGAACGGTAGATGATGGGTTCTGTATTTAGATATTGGGTGATCTAGAGTGCTAGATGCTGACGCAGGGTCGTTGCTATGGTAGTGGTGGTTGTCAGGATGCTAAGGTCAGATGATGAAGTTAGAGAGGGAGGGCTTGGTATGTTGGCTGCTATATCGCCGATTGATTAACTGAGTGAGTGATAAAGTTGCTGCCTGACTTGGTTGTTGCATTCAGGTAGTGATCTGGGGGCATAGGGAAGCGGTCCTGTGTCTTGTCGACCAGTGCATGAGGGTTGGGGTTGGACTGGTGAAACATGGCTGGCCGGCTGTTGAGATCGTAGATGATCTTGGGATCTTGACAGGTGTAGTAAGTTTTGAAAGTAGAGGCATGCGTCATCGAATATTTTGGCATCTCAGTTGCGTGCGTGAGTGCGTGCGTGAGTGTGTGCGTCATAGTTGCTCGTGGGTATGTACCTTCGTAAATATTTAAGTACTGTGGAGTCCACCACCTGGAGAAGGGTCTTGATCCGATAATTCTTACGAGCCCTCTCGCGGCCTGGCGCGGAAGACATTGGCGCAATCTCTCTGCTTCTCAAAAAAATTCCAGCAGTCTTTTTCGACATCTAATGTTCATGAATGGTGGGGTGCACGTGAGATACATTGACGCGGGTCCAGAGGCTTGTTTCCGGAGCTTGGTGAGGCGCGGTGTGGCTTAACTTGCGTCTCCCATCCACCCGGCACCCCACATGGGTTAGATGCCTAAGGATGACCTGCATGTGTTCTTGCATGCGCTCGTACCTCCTTGCTGTTGATAGATGTGAGTATATGGCGGCTGCAGCACTCGAGAATTTTCAAATGAATCCCTAGGTACTAGACATGGCGGCTGCTTTTACCTCCTGCGGCGACCTGGGTTCACTCATGTCCACTGTACGCAGCTATACGGCTCCGCTCGCCAAGTGACGGTAACCCCGCGAGTCATATCTTGCAGCCAAACACGTCCCAACGATCTTTCTTGACTGCGTTCCGCTGATCGGCTTTCGTGCAGATACAATGCAAAGACTTGCATGTATGGGCATCATGTGATGGGCAACGTGTAGGATACTTTGTCAGGTGGGCTTGGGTACAGCAGTTGGCACGGCTGATGAGGCGGGCCCAGAGAGGTATCGGCGCGAATTGCGTTCCGGCCCCGTCCACCGGCTTCTGTTGACAGAAGAAAGTGCACTTAGCTATGGCTGTACTCCAAACTCCAAGCTTCTTCACAAGACTGCCAGCTGCTGCTCAAGCCCATCGATACGCGGCAGTTCTCTCGGTCAATTGTCGGCAACGTCTCTCGAAAAGACGTTGAGGCTTTTGTATCTGTGGCGTCCGATTAGGCGATAGCCATTCACCCCGGGCCAAACCAACGTCATCGCCAAGTACCAAGCGCTTTAGTCTCGCAGAACCATAGTCGTATTATAATCTCTGTGCCTGCTGTTGCCGTGCGGTCAAGCAAAACTGCCTCGACGAAGCCTTGCGACGCGCAATTGCCCAGCGGGTCAACGGAAATCGCGGCATTGAAGTGCCTACTTGGCGCGCGAAGAGTGAGTGTGAAAGTCTGGTTGATACCCGACGGCCAGGTGCACACCACCCAAGCTTTCGGCTGTCTGCCGAGACGAACTTGTTCTTGTAAGCCTTTGGCTTGGGTTTTCTTGATTTCCTACCAAACATCTCTTTACTGACCCGTCGCAACCACAGCCCTTCCCACGGTGTAAAGGCGGATCGCGCTTTCTTCCCCGGGGCCCACAAAACTACGGCCAACGTCATTCGCCATATAGGGCAGTGAAGGACCGGCGTCTGGGCGGATCCTATTCTATGCATGAATTCGGAGTCGGAACCATCTTTCCCTTCCTTTGGCCGACCTTCTCGACAACGCGGCGACCCCGGTGTCTCTATCCTCCCTACATAACGCGTCCTCCACTCGCGAAACCCTCTTTGACATACGCCGCGCCACCACCGCGCTGAACCACCGTTCGCGCTCTCTCGTACACGTTTTCGCATAAGCGCGAATACCATATAGGCAGACTCGGAAATACACAAAAAGACACGACTAATCGCGCGTCACCATGGCGTGGGATCACCTCTCCATCACCAAGCCGCATCTGGTTTACCTGATCTTGGGAGGCTTCACCAGCTTGTTTATGCTGTGTTCTTCCGTCATCAAGGAACGCCTGTACATTGGTGAAGCCACGGTCGCTACCATTTGTGGTATCATATTCGGTCCACATGCAGCCAACCTCATAGATCCTTCGACCTGGGGCAACGTCGACTTGATTACTCTAGAGTTTTCGCGCATCGTCCTTGTCGTGCAATGTTTCGCCGTGGGTGTTGAGTTGCCTCGCGCATACATGGAGAAGCACTGGAAATCTGTCGTCCTGCTTCTGCTCCCAGTCATGACCTTCGGCTGGCTGATAACCAGCCTGTTCATCTGGGGCCTGTTCAACTCTCACCTCAACTGGCTCGACAGTCTATGCATTGCAGCTTGTGTCACGGCCACCGACCCCGTCCTGGCCTCGTCCGTCGTTGGTAAGGGCAAGTTTGCTAAACGAGTCCCGAAGCATCTGCGAGATCTGCTGTCTTGCGAATCTGGTTGCAACGACGGCATGGCCTTTCCCTTTGTTTACTTGGCCATCTACCTCATTCATTACCGCCCCGACGCCAGCACGGTCGCTTTCCACTGGTTCTGCATCACAATTCTGTATGAGTGCATCTTTGGTGCCATCTATGGCGTTGTTATCGGATACATTGCCAGACGTGCTATCAGATGGGCGCACGAGCGCGATCTCATCGATCGAGAGAGTTTCCTCGTATTCTACTTTGTGCTGGCTCTCTTTTGTGCTGGCTCAGGCGCCCTTCTGGGCATGGATGACTTGCTCGTAGGGTTTGCTTGTGGTGTAGGCTTCTCTAATGATGGCTGGTTTTTGGAAAAGACGGAGGAGTCTCACGTCTCCAACGTCATTGACCTTCTCATCAACTTAGCTTTCTTCGTCTACTTTGGCTCCATCATCCCTTGGGAACTCTTCAATGCCCCGAGCATTGGATTGTCGCCCTGGCGTTTGGTAGTCCTTGGTATCCTGGTACTTTTCTTCCGCCGCATCCCCGTCATGTTAATGCTGAAACCCGTTATTCCCGACCTCAAAACATGGCGAGAGGCTTCTTTCGCTGGACACTTTGGGCCCATTGGTGTCGGTGGCTTGTTCGTTGCTATCCTTGCCCGAGCTGAGCTGGAGACTGACACCACGTCGCCGCTGGCCGAACTGCCAAGAGAAGGGGAGGAGGGATCTGAGCATCTCAACATCATTGAGATGATATGGCCGATTACTTGTTTCTTGGTCATTGTTAGTATCATTGTTCATGGCAGTTCCATCGCTGTCTTCACCCTCGGCAAACGCATCAACACCCTCACTATTTCCATGTCGTACACACAGGCCAACGAAAATGGACCTGGCTGGATGGACCGTCTTCCCCGCATTCAGTCACGTTCCAGATCTTCCATGGCTCGTCGCCCCTCGGAATCGTCCTTTGATGAAAAGTCGGACCTTGCGACGGCTACAGGCTTTGGTGGCTCATTCTTGCGCCGTCAGAAGGAGGAAGACACCGAAAGTCGTTCGAACTCTGTAAAGCCTACAAGCCGAGGGCGACGCTGGGATGTTGGTAAAGGTCCTGGCGGACCCATCTCGCAGTCTGCCATTGCACCCAACAGACGCGACGAGGAGAAGGTAGAGGCAGTACCACCGGGAGAAGACACTGATACATTTGCCGACGCTATGGCCATATCCAGTGACAGCTCCTCCAGCGGAAAAGAGAAGATTAAGTTCAGGCAGCCTGAAGAGGAAATCTATCAGGAAGGTCACGAGACCGTTTACGAAGACAAAGAAGGCAATGTTCTGGGTATGAGAGATAGCCATGGTGAGCATGGCCTAGACCGACGGAGGCACGATATCGAGAGGGGCAATGAGCTCATGAGGCAGAAGGAAGTTCAACAGGGCGTATCTCAAAAAGAACATGGTGGTTCGCTTGAACAAGCACCAGGCCAGATTGAGAAAGCTGTTGAACATCCTCATAAGACTTGGCGCAATAGGATGCAAAGCTTCTCAGGACGGGCACAGAAGGATTCGAAGCCTGCAGAATCTCCCAAGGCTGATAAGCCTACTCATAAGCCTGGGCCCGCTCTTGCGTATCAGTATGGTAATACCATTATTGTCGAAGACGAGGATGGTGAGGTTTTGAAGAAATATGACATCCCGACTGCACCCAAGAAAGGAAAAGATGGAAGGCCGGTAAACCCTCGTGGTCAATCAATGGTGGAGTCTTCAAGTCGTGCCGTGCAGAGTCTGAAGCGCATGGGAACTCACATGGGAGTCCCTAATGCTCAGCAAGCTGGACCTTCTGGAACGCAGACCGCGAACAACAAGAAGAAGAAAGCGGCAGAAGCGGCGGCCAAGGAGCAGGAGGATGATGATCTACTCCGCTTCACTGTAACAGCTGGCGGTCGTCGCATGAGCAAGTTGGAGTTCATCCAGCAAATGTCACAAATGAACCCCAAGGACCGAGCCAAGTTTGTCCAAAGCAGCGACGTTCCCGAAGCTGTCAAGGATGCCGCACATCAGGACGCCAAGGATCACACTGCAGAACAGCGACGCCGCGCGGCTTCAGTGCAGGCTAACGTACCTCCTGTTGTCGGCGAAGAAGGAGAGGCTGAGCTCCACAAGGTTGAGTCTCCCGCAGCGGACGAAGTAGGACACGCGCGTGGCCCAGAAGGCTTGACACTTGTCGACAGCAACGACCAGTACGTTCCTTTCCACCCCGTACGCCAGGACCTAGAAAACTATTCGTACGGCCAAAGCGGCGAGACAGCCGCAGAGCGACGACGCCGACAAGCAGCCGAACAATCACCCAACCAAGGCCCACGCGACACCACTTCAGCAGCCCAGCCACCACAAGCAGCAGAGTCAGTGGAAGAAGAAGGTTTCGAAGGCGAAACAGCCGCAGAGCGCAAGCGCCGTCTCGGTGCCCTCGGTGTAGGCAATGACGACACCCCCGAATCCGAATCCGAAGATGAAATAGAAACCGGTGACCCTCTTGAAACAGGTCGTGGAACTCACCACAACCCACGATCTGCGACTGCCGAAACTTCTCAGAAGACGCTCTCACCCACTACGCCTCGTACACCTGGTATCCGTTTCGCCGACCAGCCGCGCGTGCCCACCAAAGACGAGCGCGCCGCTGAAGATGCGCGCGAAAAGGAAGATAGTGAGCGTGAGAAGAGTAAGAAGAAGAGTGGGTTGAGTAAGCTCATTGGAAGAAAGTAGAGTGGCATAGAGATAGAGAGGGAGAGGGAGAGAGGGATACATTTTGGCGTTCTTTTTTCCTTCTCGCTGGACACATGATTAGCATTTAATCTTAAAGGGGGTTTCTCATCGCGCGATTTTTTGTTGTTGCATAGCGCCATGGCGTTTGAGAGGGGGGAAGGGTCAGTGGTATTTCGTTTCTATTGTGGTAAATAATGTCCGTTTAGATTGCATGACAAGATGGGGGGGAGGATGAAGATGAGAAATGCATGTAGGGATGAGAAAATTATCAAAATGTTGGGACAACACCGCTGTCAATTTCTGCATATTACGTTTACGTGGCTGATGGAATGTGATGAACGTCTTGTCTGAGTGAATTTTTGATATGTTTTGATATGTTTTTGGGGTGGCTTCATAGCGGTGCTTGATATCTCGCCATGAGGTGCTGCAAGGCCAATGCGGGCAAGCGCATCAGCTAGTTATAAGACCTTGTGTTCTGTGAAGAGTAGCATGCCGAAGCAACGATGTACTATAAAATGTGCAAACGCAGCCTGATCCAGCATCCCGGTTCCCCAGTATCATGTCCAGATAAGATGCCCAAAACGGCGAGTAAAGATCAAGCTTTGTCTTTGGAAGCTACGCACCAGTCCCGCTGACATTCGCAGGTGCAGCGCAGTGAGCCTGTACATTACAGACCAATGTCCCGCAAACCTAATCCGTTCCCTTCTTATAGTCCGACCAGGGGTTGTACGACCGTGGTTTGCTCTTAGCAGAACGAGGTGTGCGGTAAGGAAGCTGATAGCTCGCAGAGGTGGCACCGTAGCGGCCCATGGCACCCAAATGGTAGGATCTCTTGACTGGATAAGACAAATTCGCGCCAGTTGGAAGATCGTAGGCCATATTCTGCGCAGACGAACGCTTTTTGAGTGCGGCGATGGCTTCGGGGATGGTGAACATGATGGCTGAAGCCTCGGGCTTGGTTGCTACGGTTGACTTGGCTGCTGCGACTGACTTGGCTACTGCTGCCGGTTTGGCTGCTGCAACTGCCCTTTTCTCTTGCTTCCATTTCTGCTCTTTGAGCTGTTTATCCTTGCTCTTTTGTTCTTCTTTCTGACCGTGGGCGCGTGTGCGATCTGAAAGCTGCTTTGGTACTGTCCACTTTTGTTCCCCTTCTTCTTCTTCTATTGCGTCAATGTCGAAATGAAGCTCATTCGCGGGCACGGGAAACGATCTTGGCATCTTGTTGCGTAGAACATCTCTTTTACGACGTCGCTCTTCAGCTTCGTCTGGAAAGTTCTTCGACATCCATGCCTGGCCACCGAAAACTTGGTGCCACTCTTCGTCTATCGTCAGGTCGATAACTTCAGATGTCGAGCTTGGGAGGGACTTGTTATGAGAGGGCTCGGGAGGGTTCTCGACCTTTCGCTTCGTCATCAAGTGTCGAATGTCGTCTTTCGCTGTGGTATCGTCTGCGATCTCCTCGGGTTGGGCGGTTGCTTTCTGCCGCTTGAGCGAGGGTTGCGAGCGAGGTGGGATTAGTTTCGAAGCCTTTCGTGCGTTCCTCTTTGTACGAGCCATGACGCAGCAAGGTGAGGTGTGGTTAAGGCGCAAGGTGTCTGTCTCAGGTGCCGAGAGTAAGAAGGTGTGAGCAGAAACGCTTCAATGGTGGCCGGTTCGATAAGCAGATCTTCGCAAAGTGATTGAAGCAGAGTTGTAAGACGGAGCAATTTGTAGGAAGGTGCGCGTCGCATAGATGAGAAGGTGAGTCCCAAAAGTGCCGCTCGGGCCACCAACAAACGCTTGAAGGAAATCGCATCGGCGTGATGGTAGCTATTGTACAATCAGAGTATGCCCCTCCTACCAGTTCTTGCATTAAAGTCTTGTAGCGCTGCTGTCAAACCAGGCCATGTATCCCTGACTTTTGGGTTGCCCTCTAAATTTCTGATGTAATTCTCGGGCACATCATGCAGTCGCTTTCCCACATGTATTCCCTTATGAAATGTGTAAGTGTCTGATACTGGCGGGGCTTGCGATGGAGGGTTTCGGGGTCCTCGCGCCGCGGGCTGTCTCGAGGTCGTCGGTTGTGGTTGATTCTGTGAAGGACCAGCCTGTGTCTGTTTGGGCTGTGGCTTCGGCGCCGCGAGGCGTGCCTGACCTGGCCTGTGGTACTCAAAGGCTTCGAGTAGGCCAGGGTGTTTGTCCGTATATCTGTATAGCTGCCCACCAATAGTACGTAAATACTTGTCTCCCACTTCGGTGAACCGTTTGCCGCTGTGTACTCCCCAGCTGAAGACGTAATCGCGCGCAGGATTGTATTCTCCGGTCTGGTCCGTCGTGACCACCTCCTCGGCACTAACATATCCCTGGCTCGTAGCACTGCTGACGCTCGGCCGACGAGATACTGTGGAGGGCGCAATGGAGACTTGTGCGCCAGAGTCGGGTGAAGCATCCTCCTGGAAGAAGCCGTAAGGTGTACGATGTGTGACCTGAAGGAGTGGAAACCCAGCGCTATGTATTCTCCTATAGCGTACAACCGCGGCGCGTATGGTGTACATGACTGTTGCTTTTTGAGCTCTTGGCCTGCTAGTCGCCGGCTGCGACTCCTCGATGTTGATGGATATATCTTCGGCGTCCTCCATATCCTCGTCGCTCAGCTCGTCCGAGTCTGTCTCGCTGTCTGCACTGAGCTCCCCTTCTTCCAAGTCTTCCAAGTCGAAGTTCGGTCCTGGTCGATGGAACACCTCGAAACTATTCGCACCAGACAGGGGGATAAAGTCTTGTCCTGCTTCGTCTTTACGATTCTTTCGGTTCTGCGAAAATCGACCACCGGGATATTCCCCACGGCCGCCGCGGCCCCCTCGACCTCCGCGCCCCCCTCGTCCGCCGCGTCCTCCACCGCGCGCTTCTTTCCTCGCGTTATGTATGGCTTTCTGTCGCTTTTTGTGTTGGATCGGGGGTGGTTTTTCTGGTTTGGTTGATCTCGATTTCCGGTTTGCAGCCGCGCTTGGGCGCCGGTTTTGGCTTGGGCGCGGCATTGCGATAGCGAAGTTTGGGTGTGAACTGAAGACGGACGACGGCTGTGCGATCAACGTCAGAGTTCAAGACGCTCGGCCCCACGCCTACCAAAATCCGCATCCCGGCATTACGTTGTCTCCCTTTCATCTGCCACCGGACCCTCAAAACTTCGTCCGGTCATTGTCGCTAAAGGATTGTTGATACTTGTTTTGGGGTCTGCAGCTACCAGGAGATGGCTCTTATAATATGGAAACCCCGGGCGTTTTGCGCCTTGGCCGCTCTACTTGGGATGGACGCCACAACACCTGCATCTTGTGAAAAATATACTTAGTTTGAACCTTGGAATGCTGCCGTTCTGATAAAAATTCGGCGGCGTTCTTCAACACGCCATTTTGATTTCTTCCAAGGTGTCAACGAAGAAGCAACGGGCGCTGACCACGACACCATTCTGGCACTACCTAGGTAAAAGGGTCAAGCAAAGGTATATGTTTAGACGCTGTCTGACTATACCCCGCTAAGTGTGCTCATACTTATCTATGCATTACCCAACGCTCGGTCTGCATTGCCTTCGTTTCATCTACTCTCAGGGGCTATAGGACCTACCAGTAGGGGTGAGCAGGCTACAGAAAACTGTAGCGTGCAAAGGAGAGGGCATAGAGCACTGGGAGAGTGCAAAGATCGAAGATAATTTGCTTTCTATATGGCCGTTATGGAATAATTGCTATTGATTCCTTTATAAACACCTTGGGCAGAAGATTGATAAGAAGATTAAAGCCTTTCTGGGGAATGATAAAGGTGCTTAGAGCAATAGATGTCATGATGCGAGAGACGGCACCTGTGCATCAAGCCAACAGAGATAGAATACAAGAATACAACGCTTTCGACTCGGATCATCACCTTACACTTTGGAAAACAGACTCGTGCACTCAGTAATATCCAACCAAAGCAACCCCTCTCTCTCTCCGACTCAACCCTCCACGCCGCTCTTCATTTCCTCACCCACCCGCCTCGCCAACACACAAACAAAGAATAAAATCACCGCATCCCAATATCACTGAAACCCACGCCACCCTCGAACAAATCTCTGCATTTCTCCCAAGCCCCACAATTCCTCATTCCTTGCGGCTCTGCCACCGTCCTCATTGCACGAGGCTGACAAGGCAGCCCCGCTGTTTTAGCGCCCGCTGTACTCTGCCCGATACCCGCGCCGCAACCCCGCATGTGCAGCGCAACATGCAGCCGCCGATGAGCCGCATCGGGTATGTGACGATAGGGATCTGGGTGCGAGAATAGCAATTAAGCGGACGCGCGAGGGAGGGTTAGGGCTAGGAGCGCGAATAGATATGATGGAGGGAAGCTTTGCCGCATGGAAGTGGGATATGGTAGGTGCTTCTGGGGTGAGGTACTTGTGTACCTGAAGAGTACTTTATATGCCCCTGACGCGCTTGTTTGAGTTCCTGCATTCACGTTCGACTGGGCTTTGTGGTTTTGAGATCTTGCACTTTGTTCCTTGTGGTGATATTTCACTTTTTCTTCCGTTTCTATTAGCAGATTAGGTTATCGCTGTTTGACTGACTGTGTCATCAACGCACCAATCGTCAACTACTCTTCTAAACACCTTCGATCATCCACAGCCGGCCTTCACGATGCGTACCACCACCCTCCTATCCACCTTCCTCCTCCCCCTCCTCACAACTTCAACAACCGCCCACGTCATCCCACTTCTTCCACCACACCCCCACATCCTACCTCGCAGCGACATCTCCCCCGGACCCGGACAAGCGCTACTATCCTTATCGTCACTAGAAAATAAGTGTAGCTTCATGCTCTGGCACAAACAAGTTTCCAGCACCCCTTCGCCGTCCACATCATCAAGCGAGGACAAGGATATGACAAACTACATCTACCTCCCCACACTCATCGATCACTCCAACTCCCTCACCATCTCCGTCACAGAGCAAAAGCCGCCACAGGAACACAACTCTTATACCCGTGTATCACCGACCCGAGCTTATTCCATCGCGGGGCTGCTGGACGATGACGCCTTGACGATCAGTGCAAGGGATGGCGATGATGCACTGGTATTTGATACGGATAGTCTGGGATGGGTAGCTGGCAGCAGTGGTAAGGAAGAAGCGAGGAAGGAGGAAGCGTGGTGTCAAGTGGGTCATTGGGTTGGGAGTGGTAGTAGGGGCAATAGGGTGAGTTTTATATTCTTTTCTGATGATCAGCGAAAGGACACTTGCTAATCAAATGGTTAGGAACGGAAGATGGAGTGTGCGTTTCCCTGTGCGAAGATTGATGAGGAGGAAGACGCCGAATACAGAGAGGAATTGCGGTAAAGAGGAGTCGGGGAGGGGGTATGACGGCGTTGCGACGCATGGCTACTACCGTACTTGAGAGAAAAGAGTGTGTTCTCAGCAGCATACCGCGATACTGGAACACTGCGATGCTGTAGAGACAGGAAGTTTTTAATTTGCAAATCTGTTCAATGATACCATGTGGCTTGAGGCCCTGATTCTACATCTGAGTATGAAAGGCACTACACATTCCACAAGAAAGAACCCCACTTTCTACAACGCGTCTAGGCCTTGGAATTCATCTATTCCCAAAAGTCCAAGCATCACTCTCAACCATTCCAAACCAACGCATCCCCTCCGCTCCACCACACCCAACCGTCTTCCCACAATCCGCGCTAACCCCGCCGTCACAACAATACCTCTGCTCCTCCTGATCTTCCGCAGGCATCATCATCCTGCCTTCCAACCACCTCGCCAACGCCCCCTCTGCACATCCCACCACCCTTGCCACCTTCACGCCCCTAACACCCATGAGTAGTTTCAGCACCCCATCATCACACTCATCAAACATACTCTGCCACGCATGTATCTCCAAGTACTCAGCCCCGGAGAACGCAGCCGTAGCCTGACTTTCCGTGAACCGCGGATCGGTATCCAGCCTGAGCGACAGCTGCCAGCGCTTGATCTTCGCAATGGCCGTGGCGTCGAGGAGAGGTTGTAAAGGGGATACAAGGTGTGGTAGGGCTGTGAGCAGCGAAGGGTGCGCGTGGAAGATGTGGGTTGAGTAGAGGAGATCCTGCGCTTCTTCGTGGATTCTTTTGCACGTCGCGAGAATGGCTGGGTACACGGGTTGCGCCTTGTGCGACCTTTCGCGCGAGTATTGCACCAGTTGCGTGTGACTGGGCGTATTGGCGCACAGTAGTTCGTCGTAGATTTGGTTGCGCAGTTCGCCGGGGAGCCGGAAGAAGATTGATTGCGTCTGAAGGGCCATTGCTGCGCTTTGAGGGCTTATATTGCGCGCTTGTGGTTTTTGGATTTGTGATGCTTTCTGAAGTGGTAGCGTATGGATAGTTGGCAGCGATGGAGGAATGCTAGGTGTGAAGGCTGAGACGATGGTATCATTTGCATGCGCATTGTGCATGTTGAAGTGCGCTGCGAAGTAATACGCGCTCGTCATCTCGTTTTTCAATGCTTTCGGTTGTTTTGGGGGGGTTGATTGAGAAGTTTGTTCGTTGGTCGGGTGCTTGCTGGAGCCTTGTTCCGATGTACAAGGTGTGCTGCGATGTGATGTCGAGTTGTCCGAATACTTTAACCCTTATGATCCAATTGATATGATGAGCTCCTGCAGGTCTTATATCACGGCTATGTTGTTTGTTGCTGATATTGGTCGTCGTTTGTCTGAATTGGGTAGTGTGCTTTGTCGTCGGGTAATCGTTGATGATGTGTTTCTGACTGTTGTCGTTATTGGAGAGTCAACTCAAATCCAACTGTCCTGCTAGCCTTATAAACAAGATATCTGGAGAGCTTTGATCTCAATCACGTTGTCACCAGGGGTCTCGGTGAATTGGTATCGAAGCATCACGTTATCTGCGTCAACGATAAGACGTCGGACCGAGACCGGTCGCCTGCAGGATGCGTGAAGGTCGCGCCACCTGTCCCAGGTGGTCACCCCGCCCCTTGCTTACTGCGTCTCCTCGCGTTACAACATGCAGAGATAGTCCTAATAACACGCCAATGCTTTTTTCCCTTCCTTCTAGACTCTCCAGGTCGATTCAAGGCAACAATCGCGCGACAAACGGCTGCGGTACTCGTTTATCCTGCCGTGCTTAACGATTGACGCTTGATCGGCGTGCGGGGTCACTCAAGAGCCTTGTCGTGTGCAGCAACCTCCTTCTTCGATGATTGAGAGATCCCATCCCATCGCAGAATGAACGCCTCGGATTGTCCTTGTTGGTAGCGAGAGCCTTGCTCACCTGTTCATTCGGAGTAACGTAGTGGTGTGATCTGTAGCGACAAGTAAGCACGCACGGCGCAATGAACCGAGAAATAGCATGATCATCGCATTTCGTTCGGACTTCAACAATCTCTGCAGCATTTCTAGGATTACAATTTTTCTCGAACCTGTTTCTCTCTGATCACTTGTTGTACAATAAGCGTGTCTCATAATGTGTTCAGATGTCGTAGACATGCACTGAAGTGTCCAAGCCTGTACCTCGCAAGATAAGTTTGGACCTTCCCTTCGCTCGTCACATTAGCCATCCCGCCGTTTTTCTTCTCTCTGGACATGCAGCACTCATATCATCCCAATGATGCCCACACCGGCCGCAACAGCGACGCCCTTGACCCAGCCGCCCGCGCCGTTTGTAGGAGCAACACCCATTACGACCGTCTGAGTCTGCCCGGTCTTGCCAGTCAACGTTCCCATGCCAATCTGTCCCTTTCCGGGAAGTGGAATTATAGTCTGCTCCGGCTTGAAGTCCAGTGAGATGGTGTGTGGCCACCAGGTCGAATAGGTGCCACCGATGAACGTCTCCGCCCATTGCACAGTCACAAAGGGAACGTTGCTGAATGGCGCAGCGGCAGGTGTAACATCGGCACCCGCTGCTCCAGCAATACTGGCAGGCGGAGCGGGTGCGGCAACCGCGGGTGCTGGCGCTGGCGCAATTGCGTTCAGAGGAAGGGCTGGCGCTGCTGGTGGCACAGGATCAACCGGGGGGTTGAGAATGGGAGTTGGAGCTGCTACAGGCGCAGGTACCGCCGGTACTGCAGGGACTGGGGCTGGATTAGCTGGTGCAGGCGCTACAACTGGCAGCGTTGTGATGGCGACAGCAGGTGCTTGACGGAGCCTGTGATACATGAGTGATGGCCATGTGACATCAGTGCCAAGAGAGATGTACTCCACGTTTTCTCGGTCGACCGTTGAAGTCACGTCAGGTAGGCCAGAAGTGAGGATCGAAGCTGGGCTCGCTCTTGCCAGGATGGTAGTCTCCGCATCTCGCAGGTACTCGGATTCCGGGAAGAGTCTGCATCTCACCAAACCTGGCAGAAGAAGCGCTGAGAGGACGCAGGCTCGCATCGTGTCCGAGGCAAATGGCGTCCGGATGGTTTCGAGTGGTTGCGCTGAAGATCCAGGCTCGTACTGAGTGTGTTGAATTGAGTACAGGAACAGTGCCCGCGCTCAACAGAACTCGGTCGCAAACGCAAAGTCGACTGCGCAAAAAGCAGGCGGTAAACAAAGATATATTTCTGAGAACCGGAGGTCAAATTGATTGCCGGTGAAAGCTGTAGAAGGCTGTACCCGTAGATGGGTACTGTCGCAAGATGGCGACGTGCGGGTGTAAAGAGTGACGTGTAAAGAAGTGATGAGCCAAAAGCCAAATCGAGCACACGTTGGAAGGGACCAAAAGGAGAACCTGAGACTGGGAGACAAAACGTTTACAAAGGATTGCAGTGTTGATACAGACAACAAACGCAACGACTGAACCCTGAACCGAAGGGGAAGGAGCGGCTCTCCATATTGCATGTGAAGCAACAGAACCTTGGAAACAGCATAAGAACTGCCTGAATCTGTGAATCCGTACAATAGCTCTTGCATTTTGCACCGTGGTACTCTCCTATAACAGTGTCGGACCATGAGCCCCAAATATGTGAGACGAACGACTAGTAAACACTGACATCACGATACACTCTATAACCACTTTCTACAGCTCACCATCACCCAGCCTACCAGTGAAGAGGAGGGTTGGTATGCTTAAGGTGTTGTGTAGAAAACAATCGATGTTCGTCTGTTTATGGTTGGCAATGCAAGCTGTGTCAGGCTGTGCAATAGACTGCTGCATGTGTGATGTCTTCGAAGGGTTCGACCAAGGAATCTGCGAAGAGAAAGAGGGGGAAGCCTCAGGTAGCGGATTTGCTCCGCTCGTTCAAAAGAATCATGTTCCCCCGAGAGTCGCTGCTACCTCGTCCATCTGGCCCACCGTACGTATTACTCTACGCTAACATGATGCCAAATACAAACAAGCCTTCCGATATCCGACTAGCACACCCCGAAGGCGTAAAGGCCCTATCTAGTCAGTATTGGCAAAAGCTTGTACAGCCACGCTCGCAAATTGGCGAGCAAGAAAAAAACGCAAAGGGGGCACGCACCGCCTCATTTCCCAATCCTCCGGGTCTGACGCCCCAGAAGATGGACTTGTCTGGTGATAGGAGAATTCCACTATGCGCGCAGACAAAGGAGATGAGAACCTAGAGAATGGGCGGGTAGTTGGGGTAGCTAAACGCCGCCATCGTATTCTCAAGTTGCATAGCATGGCAAACTGTTATCGGGTAGTAGTCGACGCCCTCTGCGTCCAATTA
This sequence comes from Stemphylium beticola, assembly GCA_029100535.1. Taxonomy (NCBI): domain Eukaryota; kingdom Fungi; phylum Ascomycota; class Dothideomycetes; order Pleosporales; family Pleosporaceae; genus Stemphylium; species Stemphylium beticola. The sequence continues at coordinate 184,349 of JARBXR010000054.1, read as the reverse complement.
AAAGAAATCTCTCCACAACCCTCGTGTTCGTCCTCGGTCGGTATCCGAGACGAAAAAAAAAAAAAAATAGCAATCGCCACAGAATATACCCACCCCCCATCCGTAACCACAGTTACTCCACCCCATCCTATGCCATCAACACCATGCGCAGACTAGTCCCCCCTCCCAATAAATCGTCAACCCCACTATCACGGGAATACCAGTACCCGCCCCTTACGAGATACGTCACCAAGGCACAACGGCAGTTTGGCGCGCCAGCGACCTAGATCAGCACACTACTGTAGGTCTTGCCGTGCAGTTGGCAACCGTCAGGTAGCGAAACGCGCCGGCACAGCGCCAGAGGTCCTGGGTCGTAAATGGAGGTTTGCTGCCATGTGCTTGTAGTTAACATTTCCTGGATTTGGGGTTTGTGGCTTGACATCCGAGGGAGATTGTTTCAAAGTCCGGCTTTGTTTTTCCTGTAAGCCAGCTTTTTGCATGCACGCAACCAGCGAATTCCAAGCCCAGCCTCCCTCCAAGGACCAGCCTCGCCCGAGCCTCTTCGCCATGATCACGCATTTGTTTGGCGAACTTACGGCAACGCTGCGTCACGGCGCCGACCTTGTTCTTCGTCGCTATCATTGTTGATCCATTTTCGGTTTTCTGAGCGTTTCCGATCTGACTACGCAGTGAGAATGCTGACAGCCAAGTGGATTTAACTCCGGCTGCATCCGGAGCAGGTACCGCCAATGCCGAACTTCCACTGTAGTCCGATGCGCCGCGCCCTGACTAGAATTTTCTCCACCAGGATGCCAGCGCAATGGCCGGTGTTAGTTCTTACGCCTATATAAGGTATGAATAGACTACGGAGTGGCTATGAGATGCAGGGATGGAACAGGGACATGCGCTAGGGGCGGACTGCGCGGCGATGATGAGATGGACAACGGAAGGCTCAGAAGGACAGATGGATGTAGTGAAGATCTCGAAGTGTTTTATTTAGTAGTTCCACAGTGTGTAGACACTATGGATTTGATGGTAGTAGGTAGTTTAGTGCTATATGATATTGACGCAGAATGGCTTAACATGGTATCTTCTCTAATTCCAATGCGATTCCGATACAGACAAGTGGCATGCAAGACCAAAAACAAGACGCGGCCGTAAGGAAGAGCCGGTAGTACTGGCCGGGGTATGTATGTGCGCAGACCAACGGAGCGCGTTCCGATTGAGGGCGAACAAAAAACTCGAGTCATTTGCAATGACCGAGGTGATAGAGAAAGCTGCCATCGCTGGGCGAGACAGTAGAAGAAAACGAAGTGAAAGAGCTGACTGCGCAGAGCAGCAGCGGGTGGTAGGGTATATACAAGAACTGAACATTGCAAAAGACGCACACAAAGGCTGTGCCAGGCCATAAATATGTTGCAGAAGGGGTAGGTAAGGTGGGTGGTGCTGCGTCCCCTATCGCGAAGAAGTAAAAGGTATCAAAGTGCCAAGCTGCAGTAGCCGGTGATTATATCAAAACGCCGTCAAAGGGTATGGTGGTTGGGTAATCGTATGCTCGTGAAAAGAGTCCCGAGTCCATATCAAGCTCGCGGGACAGTAGGCTGTTTTTGCGATAAGGAGAAAAAATTCGAGAAGCGTGAGGTTTCAACTTTGTGTTTCCAAAGTAGGGCGACGGTTTTCTCGGAGGGACTACCACGTCAGCGCTATGCTAAGGAGCGTGATGATTGACGGGATGGCGATTGATGATAATGGCGCTCCGAACATGCTCGAGGCCCCGCTGCCGTATGTTTGTTGGCCGGGTGTCATGTCGGATTGCTTGTCTGTTGTGAAAAAGTAGGTCTTTGCGGCGTCCGTGCCTAGGCTTGGGTCGGGTGCAGTCATTTGGTTGGGGATGGCGCACACCTTGGTCGGGTCGTACGTCGGGCAGCGCTTCTTGTAATCGTTTTGCGATCGCTCGGTATCGGTGGAGTTGAAGTATGACTTCATGTACGAGATGGTCATGACAGTGTCCCGGTCGGGTGGTCCAGCAGACCATGAAGGGTCGCCGTTACTCCAGTGGTTGAAGAAGATGCTGCCGCCTTCCCTGGGAACGTTCTCCCTCATTTCGTGGAGCAGTTCGCCGTCGACATAAAAGGCAACGCGGTCGAGGGTCCAGTCGAAACGGTACTCATGGAACAACTCGTCGGGTCGGAAGGGGAGTTCCTGAACAACGAAGCCATTTGTTCCTTGAGCAGCGAAGCCATGCGTAACGGATTCCGGGCTTTGGAGAACGAGGTTGACGGCGCCTTGGGATTGGTTGAACTGGTGAGAAAGGAATTCCATGTCGATTTCTTGGGAGTTGTTGTGGTACTATGATGATTAGTCAGACTCTATGCGCGTGCATGTGATAGGGAAGCATACAAAGAAGAATGCGCCACAGGTTCCGGATGAGTTGGACAACTTCATGCCAACGCGGAAAGATCCAAGGAGGGAGTCGTTGCGCATGCTAACTAGCTCGGCGCCGCTCACGTAGCCATCAGCGTGGTCGCCTCGAACCCACAACTCTAGTCCGGCATCACCACCGTGATCCGCGTCTCCCGACCAGGCGTCGTCGTCCTTGAATGGGTTTGTGATAACGTTGTGCAATTCCATGGACTTGCCGAATGGGCCTCGAGCGTTCTGAGAGGTAACATTATATTCTTGTGGTCTCCAGCCAACCTCGGATAGGTCATCCGTTTTGGTATGTAAGAAATCGTTTTCGACCAGCTCGGTGAAGACGGCGTAGTCGTTGTCGCTTGTCTTATTAACAGAGTAACCACACTCGCATGCGGCATTAGCTACGAGGTTCACCAGTCAGCGCGAATTCATCCAGGTTTGCGGATACAAGCAAGTAGTTGACTTACAAAATCGAGACATGGCCAGTAGTAGCAATGCGGGCATTGCGCCCCATGTGTTGCGGGAGAGCATGGTCGGAAAATTATATTACAGCGAGAGATTGATGGTATGCGATTCGTCTTAAAGCGAACAGGAAAAGAAAACAGATCAAGTGAGCGTGAGGTGTGGCGGTCGTGAGGCCGGTACAAAAGTAAAAGAGGGTGGGAAGAGAGTGGCCGGGTACACACACACGAGGCGCGATGGCTGATGATGAACTACTGCTGGGCTTCCTTTGGAAATGGCAAAGCCCGGCGCGCACGCCCAATGCAGAGCAATTACGGACGCAGGAACCACTCAAGGCGGCCCTTGGTCTGGGCGTCCTCCGCTCTTTTGCTCAGGGATCGACCGTTAATGGCACCGAAATAACGTGTACGAGGAAGCCGAGTGGGTCGCAAGTCGACACCAAGGCCGGTCTAAGAGGCGTAGCGTGAGGCCGGCGCCGTCTGCTCCAGTGCGCCTGTCAACCGCCCTCTCGTATGTGTGCGAAGCTTAGGAGTATCAGCTGGCCACCAGCCGAGAGCGTTCGAGGGGGCTGTCTGGTAGTGTGTATCTACGCAATGTCTAGTACTTAGTAGCTAGTATCTGGGAGCTGGGTCGTCGGAAGCTGGCGAGCTGAGGCAGGGCAGGCGGCTGGTCAAAGGGACTGCTCCGCATGCGCTCATTCGTGCCTGGTTCGTCTTCTCCACGCCTGCCAGCTAGCCTTCCTGTCACTTTATCAGTCAAAGACGCGTCCCGGCGGGCGATAACACATGCGCCCTCCCTCGATCGCGACCCCTCAGAGGCTCGGAACAAGAATGTGCTTCGACTGGCCCGCGTCCGCCACAGCTAGTCGCACGACAGCAGCATTATTGATTGGCCTTTGTCTTTCTTGTGCCCAGTCACTGTCGAGATTGCGCCCGAATGTTACCTTCGTTGTGAGCGGTGCATCGCGAACATGATTCGCACAACAGAATCCTCCTGCAATCCCTTCTTCCTTATGCGCACCACACCCCCTCCTACTTACACGTCTGTCCACCAATACTAGACATCTTGAAACAGCAAGACCTCACATGCGCCATGCATCCTGCAAAATCCTTTCCGCCATTAGCTGTCCCAAGTGACATCCTTCGGGGAAAAGCGAACTAATCACAAGGCCATTTGAACGCCCCTGCCGCACCGTTGCCGTGCACGCCTGATTACAGGGTTACACACTGCCTGCAGGAAATTAGGCATTCTTATCAAGCGAACGGGGCGCGCAACCATCAGGGTGACGACGCTTTTTTCCCTCACGTTGCCTCTAACCTTTCTGCCAGTTTCTTTTCGGTTTGGAAAGACGAGTAGATATACAAATGGAGCGAAAACTTGGGTAATCGGACCTATTGTTCTTCTGGTATTGTTCCTTGTGGGACTTAGAACTACTGTTTGTTGTTCCCTCGTATTCCGGCCGACGCTTCCCCTTTTCCCCCGGCAAGCTTCGGAACAAGGCCCATAACAACAACAACAAACCTCGTACCGCAGCCCAGCTTTTCATCACCACCTTTGTAACCACCCAAGACTTCTTGCAGGGCACCCCAAGTCGGCTCGACCTGTCAAGCCCTTCAGACGACCAAGATACCCAGCCAAAAGCACCCAATGGCCCACCTCGGCATTATGTCATAGAGCCCGTGTGTGTGCGCACATGCCGCCGCCGCTGCCATGCACATGTGGCCCAGAGCTCTTCCAGTCAGCAAAAAAGCTGGGGTATTTTGATTGTCTAACGGCTGTCGTTCATTTTGCGCACCCTGACCTAATTTCCCTTGGTTGTTTGATGTGAGGCGATCAACGTCTGTGCCAAAGTGGCCTGGCTGTAGTCCCTGACCATCTGAGTCGGTTTAAGGCGGCTATCGGCAGACAGGGACTATCTTGGTAAGTGTCAAGACGGTTTTTCTGGTTGGCAGCGGGTGTGGTCCCATGGAAGGAAATGGAAGTATGTGAACAATAAGAATGAGACAGCAGTCTGGGGTCGTCCCCTGAGGGTGGCATGGACTTCTGAGAATTGGCAATGTGCGGAGCCGAGTGGGCAGAAGTTGGGGTTTACCCTGTCTGTTGTTCTTCCCACGTTCCCGACGTCTATCACTCTACTTTGAGTTTGCAGGCCTGTCCCAATTTTCCTTCTCTCTGGGGCGATCAGAAAGACGATCACGATGGCCATCGCCGTCTCTCCTGCATGCCGAAGACACGCTTCTCCACTCAGTGCACATAATTCCCACTAATAATACTCGGCTTTGTCTCTCGCCGAGCAACAAGGGCGGCATCGGCACGAGGGCACACTAGACCGGCATCACCTCGTCGATTCTGCTTTTTTTTCTTATACGGAATTCGTGTTCTTAACGAGGCAACACTACATCTTAGCATTCGTTTAGTGTGGGTGTTTGGGTACCACGCCCTGTACTTACTATCCTACACCCCAGATACAACAGTGAACACACATGCACACCGCATTGTGCTAAGAAACCACACCTCCTAACCTACCGATCAACTCTAACCGTCTTCTCTCCTTCCCAATTCATCCGACGGGGAAAAAATTCAAATACCTCGGCCAAATGGCGCCCACCACACGCCCATCTTTTCCCCATTGTTCTTCCCCTTTCCCCTCTCAACCTCTCCCCGCTCGCAAACCCTCATTATGCGCATGCACATTTCCCACCGCCTCGCCGTCGCGGGGGCGAAGCATACCATGCCCATTGCTCACGCGGACGACTGACTTTTGACCGCCAACTTACTGGCCGTCGTGTTTGCCCAATCCGCCCAAAGAGTCATGGGCATGCTGACGGACCAAATGGGGAATTTATTCATTCTACCAACACGATGGTCGTGGCGCTTGCGCTGACGATACAGAGAGAAACGCCGAGCGTGCAGTGCCGTGTGCTAAATTGGCGATACGAGCAGCGGGGCATGCAGTGGTGGTGGCGGCGGCGAAGACACGAACAAGGCGTGATAAGGGAACGAAGGAAGGCATCAAGGAATCCCACCAAGACCCTGAATTCCACGGCGCGAAGTCCTGGGTATAGGAGCTGCTTGCATAACACGAGTGGCACCGGGCATAGGCATTGGCATAGCTAAGAATAACTTTTTCTTTTTCTTTTCACGAGAAAGTTTTCCACATAAAGTCAATTCAATAGTATATGGAGACTGTGAATCACATGCTACCCCTGGATGTGGAGGGATGGGATTATCCTCGCGGCATTGAGAACTGCTGTTCACGCAGGGAATAACATTTCCGCTGTACCCGCCGTACCACTGATAAGCAAAAGGGCAATTGTTCATAAAGATCACACTCCCACAAACATTCCACGACCAGCGTTCAAGCACTCGAACAACATCGCTGACCGTCCATACTTGTCTGTGTTGTGTAATGAATAAAGTATATAATACTGCTAAAGTCCCTTCTTGTGTGCCGGAAAACCCCATGTGTGGGAAACAACTAATGGAGGGGCAAAGATAGCACCTTCTCCGACAAAGTGCTGTGTCTGATTGTCTGCTTCCGGAACACAGGGTTTTCCCGGTCGCAGGGAGAGACTTTCCCCAGATTACTCAACTTGACACATATCTGCTCTGTACCTCCAGCGACATTCCAGTGACATTCCAGCATTCCAACTAGTTCACTGTTTACTCTACGATCCCTCCCCTTCTTCCTACTATCGATCACATTAGATGGTGAAGTTACAAGCTCATCTCATGCTAGTCCATAAAACAGATGCTATACCAGTGAAACCATCGACGCCCATCGCAATCGCTGGGACTAGACCAGCATCGCCATCGGTATAGCAGCAAGCAATTGAGCCAGAAGCAGTGATAACCGAAACTTTACAAAGCAGGTCTTGTCGCGTATACTACTCTGTTGCGGATGGAGCGTACAAGGTATTCGTAGGATTTCTCGAGGATAAGAGTGGTACGGCAGAGTATTGGGTTACAGTCAGATGAGCAGTGCCTGGTGTAATCAAGGCGCCAAAATCTACCAGTGACATGCGCATAGTCCATGGCAGAGCAGTTCATTGCCAGTCTCGCGCGCCAAACCGGGTCTTAGTTCTCGTACAATAGTGCCATGATTGCAGCTTTCTTCATGCAGCTGTCGTCATGCAGACCATCCATCCGGTTGTACCGTTATGCCTTGCGTAGCATGTCAACAATGCACGGCATAAATCCTTTGTGAGGAACTGAAGTCTCGCTGTCATGGTCCGTACGTGATAGATAGTACACTGAGGTATGAATCTTAGAGCTGGATACTGCATGTGAAGCTTCCTTGGAAGTAATGCACACATCCATACGCATGCACCTACGCTTCGACACGCATATACGAATCAACCCCCATAGCCTCAGATGATAGTCTGCCGCGAGTGCTGCAAAGTGGAGAACTGCTTTCACATGCCTACTAACACCAAACAAACAATGAGCAACATCATTTTCCATACGGACTTGATATACAGAGAAAGCAACTTGGAGAACACGCAGTTTTCAAGAGTAGAAACACCGATAATTCATTCCGATTTTGGCTAAGATAGACGTAACAACAAACACGTGCACGTGTCCATTTTGATACGCTTTGGTAAGAAGAAGAGCGCCCTTATCGTAACCAACGCCCTGAACTTGCCCCGTCGTGTGTACGAGAGCCCGAAACAAGGTGTGACCGACTACGACAGTGCAATGATACACTCCATATATCAGCGAGCAAGAAAGACAAAAAAGCAACGCAAATCCAACTCTTTCGTTCCATCGTTATTGTTAAAAATAGGATTAAGCCAAGAAGATGGTAATAAAAAAACTGCCTCCATCAATATGGAAAGAACGCCGCAAATCGCATATAGATCCGAACAAGAACTTCCCAATGCTAATCTTCTTCGTGTGAGGGAAGTGGGAGGAGGGGGGGGGGTATCATCGTCGTTGCACAACATTCTCTTGTTTTTCTCTCTTGTTTCTCTCATCACAAGAATCCACTCTCGGAGAGAAGCCTAAAACGCCGTTAGCCCCATCTTCTCTCCCAAAAAAAAACAGTTTGATCTTTTTTTTCTTCTTTGGTTTTTCTTGGTTTTCGTTTGAGCGGTTCGGAAAGGATAACCTCCTCTTATTCTCCTCCTATGCTCCGTGAACGATCAAAGGAAAAATAGGTAGTGTACCTTGCAATCTTCTCGTCCTCGCGTTCTCTTGGTTCGACGCTCAGACTCATTTCGTACATTTCGTGCACATCGCCTGCGGATTGCATGTTGGTGAGGATGTAGTCTTGAAGCTCGGGAACGGGCTGCAACGGGTAAGGCACGTTCTGGTATTGTTGGATGTCACGAATGACCTCGGCCGTCTTCGCGCGCTTGGCGAAGTTGATGAGATTTGTGCGTTTTATCAGCGAGGGAATACCGTCTTCGATGAAGGTCAAGTCTGTAAGATAGACGCCTTGGATGCGTGTTAGCGGATGATGCAACGACTCTGGGAGGGCATCATGTACCAAAGAAGGGTATACAGGGTGGGTTCGCCCTGTGCAGCGTGTCTCGGTATTCTGCAAAGTTCTTGGTACTGCCCATGAGCTTGCGCATGCTCTCCAAAGTAGCCATCGATCGCTGATTGACAGCGCTCCAGGTCCTGTTTAGACGATGAATAGGCGCAGTACCTAGGGCTGAAATGATTGAGGTTAGAGTCGAGAAGTTGTTCAGTTGGCGGCATTTCTAAAGTCCTGTTAGCCGGCTGTAATGCGCGAATGCATCGAATAAACTCACGTCTGCTACGTTGACGAAATGCTTGATGACAATCACTCTCCGCTTGACGTCTTGTTGGGTAAGTATCATCTGTGCGACCCAGTTTGTCAACTGGTTGGAATGGAGAATAAGCGCCTTCACATTCGAGGCTGGATCAGGTTCGCCAGGCGCGAGCTTCTTCTGCCATGTCTTGTTCAAGCATTCTGTCGGACGAATCTTGCCGTATAATCTTGACTCGATGATGGTCAGCTGACGAGCAAATTCCGTTGCATCGATATCGAGGAACTTGAGCTTCTTCATGTGTTTCGGGAGGATAGGCTGTGGTGTCTGGGCACTCAAGGTAAGAACCAATCGCTTGGTTGGCATGTCCGGTCCACGAGATCTTTGCTCGACCGAAGTCATCAATGGTGCCGCTCCAGGGGTGCTGGTGGTAGCGACATGATCTTTGGCGAAATTGTACACTCGCTGAATCAGGATCCGTGCTTCTTCGTCATTGCCCTCCATCCAGTAGTTGTCGAACCAACTCTTGAGGATATTCACAACACGGAACCTGATGGGTTTCTGCTTCTTGTCTACCCAGTGCTGGTAATCCTCTTTGGCTAGTCCATGAGGCGGTTGGATACTCCATCTCTTCACCAACATCTCAAAGAGCTCAGAAGCAGTTGTAAAGGATCGGTACGTGAGTAGGAAGGTATTGTTGAAAGCGGGGTCTAAGCGATCGTGGCGAGTCAATTGCTCGACAAGACCTGCCAGAGTACCACCCTTCAATTGGGGCGGCGTGGACTTGTGGTCGTACGAAATCTCACCCTCATGATCGAGCTTCAAGAACTCTGGAGTTTCCTCTACTGCTTGTTGGGGAATGACCGGCACTTCTCCGAAGAAGTCTTTGAGCTTCTTGTTGCTGTTTGCGGAGCGGACTGGCTCGATCTTCGTATTCTTGTCCTCATCAACAAGAGGGGTTCCCGCGCTGTACGTATCCGCTTTGGGTATGTTGCCGAGCAACGGCCTATCGGGTCCAGATGGGCCGCGTGTATGGTTCGGTAATTCACTGTCGGTGTTTCTCCGAGGGTCCGCGCGGTTGATGATGTCGTCTAACGGTATGTTGTCTGACAAGTTCTGCAGCAAACCATACTGCAGGGTGCAGGTCGACTCCAGCTCCCGGGCAACGGCTCGCACAGCGTTGATGCGGTCTTCGAGGGAATCACCACGTAGTTCAGCCCATTCGTCTCCTAGAGGTGCTGCTACTCCTTGGCATGCTATCACAAGTTCAGAAACTACGTCATAAGTCTTCTGCTTATGTATGCTGAACTCGTTGAGCTGCTGCCCTTGAGCGTCCGGGTCTATAGACGCAAGGTTGATCTGTTCGATGGTTGATATCCAAGGGCGGCAGGCTTCGAGCACCTTGCCTGCTGCGCCGCATACGTGGTCTCCTATCGCCTGATGTTTCCGATGTGTGATAACGGTGTCTCGTACAACCAACTGCTCATCTAAGCGACGAATGCTCGAGATGATCAGTCTCTTGACATCCTGCAGTCTCTCTAGGACGCGGGAGTCTAGCTTGAGAGTCGGTTCGACGGAAGGCTCATACTCGTCCTGGTCAGAGTACATAGAGGTGTTGGCATCACGGACGTCCGCTCCATTGTTCTGCCAGCTCCCACCAGTGTTGTTGCCGACTATGAATCCAGGGACAAGGCGGGGAATATCTTCACCTCGCTGCTGACGGGCTACCTCGACAAACCCGAAAACACCGTTCATCACACCTTCAGCCTCTTTCAAGCACTTGGAGTATGAATCAGGGGGAGGAAAGTCGGAAGCTGCGATGTGCGATGACAAGACGAGTTTTGAAAAACGCGACATGGTTTCTCTGAAATGGGGATACAAGGCCTTGTTGGTGGAGATGATCGATGGGTTGCCTGAGTGATTGTCCGTCGTTCCTGAGCCGGCTGCGAGTAACAAGCGCAGATGGTCAGAGATGTCCTCGGCTCGTTTTACGAATTCCGACCTGTCGCTGTTGTTGATAGCCTGCTTGTATCGCTCAATGGCGCGTCGCATGTCCTCCACCATCCTGTTCCAGGTGAGAGGGACAGGGCTGACATCGTCATAGAACTTGCGTAATTGTGTAGTGGAGCCATCCGGTCCGCCTAATCCTGGACCGTTTGCGAAAGACGTGGCCGTTGTACCAGTGGGAGGCATGGCAGTGGAAGCGGCAAAGCTCATGCCGCTTTGGTCGTAGGATCTGCTGGGGTAACCTCCGTTCATTGACTCCATTGAGGTTGCCGAGGAGAGTCCACCGGACAAGCGCTGTCGGTGCTGCAATGTCAAGTCAGAATGCGCTCGCACACGAGGTGACTTGATACTTACACGGGAGCTATACGAGCCCTTTGTCCCTGGGCCTTCGAAGTCAGACGCGGACGTTTCATCGTCGGTGTCTTCCATGTTGTAGCCTGAGCCTGATGCCAGGAGCTCAGCGGGCGGTCGCGACATTTCTGGTACGAAGACATCGGTGCGGTTGCGCGGGCCGCTTTCGTTCGCAGAGGGCGACTCCAAGGGCAGCTCCATTGTGCTTACACCGGTCAGGGTGTTGAAGTAAAAGAGCCTTCCATCGGGCGTTGCTTGGGGTATCCAGAAGGCGGCCTCTTCCTCTTTGTTGTGGGGCCCCGTGTTGCGCTCGATGGGCAGTATCGTGTCGTTCCCACCGCTCAATGAACCATCGTCGGAATAGTCGCCCTCTGCGCCGCTGGCCGAGCCCGTCTCGTGGTCGGCGTCAGCACTGTCTCGATCGTCTTCAATGTCCTCACTTGGCCGCTGCACGACCGCGCAATAGTTGCTGGGGAACCAGCCGCGGACGCCGTGGATGACTCCGTCCCACCAGCCGCTCTCCAGCTGTGTAATAACCTGTATTATGTCGCCCGTCCGGAAGCTCAAGCTTGTGCGGTCGTCGGCCTGGTAGTCATAGAGCGCCTTGACATACATGCCGCCGGCGTCGGTGGTGCCGCTGAAGCCGTTCATGGTGGAAGGCGCGACCGGCTTGAGGGGGGACGGGATAGAGAGCAACAACCGTCTGCACAGTCTTAGGCGCGGAATGCCCCTCTACTGTGACCCAGGACGAAAGTAGAAGCGGTCGCAAAGTGGGCCGCTTGATCTTACGACGCGGTCGTTTTCGAGATTCAGATAGCCCGCGTGGTATGGCCGGGGGTGGATGAGGACATGCAATTGGGTAGAGGCGGGACCAGCATGCGAATGAGGAGCCTTACATTCGCGCCTAGCAGAGCAACGCAGCGAATAGAGTCTCGCAGCTGACACCTGGGTATAATTATCGTCGAGAAGAAAGCGCTGGAGCGAAAGAAACTGCTATGCTACACCAGGGCGGGTCGCTGGCAGGCGTCGTGAGCGGTGGAGGACCCAGCTGTGGGGACGCTGCTGCCATACATCACGTGTTGAGCTGGGTTATGGATAAAAGCAGCTAACAATGTGTCAAGTCCCGGGCCCATCAATAGAATTCTTCTCGGAGCCCGCCTGCCTGCTTACATACTGTAATTCTCATGCATGTCTATATCCGGAACCTGCTTGCAGCCGATGTTGTGCATAGGCGCAATATATACAGGTGGTAAGTGACGACCCTGAACCAGCTGCACGTTGTTGTCTACGCCGCACCTGTCCAAGAAGACTCCAAGGCTCGCCCCGTTTGAAGCCCAACCACACATATCTCAGCCATATCTGCACATAGCAATATTGTATGCACAAGGCCAACAATGGCCTGGCAAGGTCGAGAACGATGCGAAACCCCACCAAAACCTCCAAGGGTACCTGAGGCATTCCATTCAGGTATCCTTTCATCTAGAACACCGCTACCTGACTCGTTGCCTATTCTCGGTTCTTTTGCGCTATGAAACGTGGTCCTCAAGGATGGCAAGGAGTTCCCTCCCGTTGCGGGCGGATGCCGGAGCAATCGAGTACTGTACGACCATGTGCGTCTTGTACGACTATCAAGTCCTCGACTTCTGACGCTTAGCGTCTTGACTCCCTTCACACACTTCGTTTGCGCGGAATGTTGCTTGCATCTCAACCACACGCCAGGAGACATTCTTAGGGTCCCTGTACTCAAACCGATCAGGTTGAGACTGAAGATATATAGCGTGTGGATCATCTTGGCCTCCAAGGTGCCTAGGGTATTCCAACAGCGCCGACCTCAGCCCTCCCTCAGCCCACCGCTATGAGAGCGGTGACTGACACGACCATCTCATCATGGAAGGCGACATGGAAGCTCGGAATGATTGTGGCTGACCTTAGTGGCCGATACCATTCTCGAACTTGCTTAATGTGTCGCGTGGAAGCGGACGGGACGATTTCTGGGCTCTGCGACACTGGGCCGAAGTGGTGTGTGGGTCGGTCACCCACCCATTCCATCATGATCTTACTGTTACTCCCGAGAGATGAACATTGTTGAGAGATGATGGGCCGTCATGACCAGAAGCACAAAGCGGTGGCTGCCATGCTGCCTATAGAGGTACCTCAAAGCCTGTTCAGATGCCATTGAAACACCTACCCATTGCCGATAGCGTTGGGAGGAAAGGGCATACCTACCGCATACAGCCTGCGGTTCAAACCATGGTGAGCACGACATCGTGTCTAATAAGCCGGCTTGGGAGCTATAGACCAGCGTCCTTGTTCACTAGGCAGTTCTAGCCCGTTTGCCTCGACTTTTTGAAATTACCTCACGGCGTAGGCGCATCAGTACCGGCCCTATCGCGCCCGTGTCGCGCGAACAGACCATCCAATGCCACTTGAAACCACCACCACGAAGCAGCGTTGCGCTTCTAAAGCATTACGTGAAGCGTGCTAGCGCGGGGGCTTCAAGCAGAAGCCATACCCCTCTCTGACACTATAACCATTGAGGGGCTGTAAGAGAAGGTGTGTACAAGGCATGTGTCGCGCATTGCTAACTCGTGTGGAATGACGGTGAGTGCGAGGAGATGGCACGGCGGCAGCGACGCCGTTTGCTAGGCCGCTACCAACGCTATGTGCTCCAGGGTGTTACGCGCATCCCCGATCCTGGCGGGGCATTTTAGCGGACTTTACTATTGTGATGCTTACCCGAACTCAGATGGAGGGGTGGTGGTGGAGGTGTCCCGAGCCGAGAGACCCTCTTCGCATTGATTCGGTACTTTTGCGAAGCCGACCACCATGGGTGAAAAAGCATGGCGTCTTTGCGACGTGCCGTGCTTGTGTGTGCTCTGCGAGCTCTCGCGGCCTACTGCATGTGTGGGCCAGGCTAAGCAGCACTGTGGGTCCGGGGAACGGGACCATGACCCGGAAGTATGGATAGGATAGAGTTCCCAGGAACGAGTGAGCACAGCCGACGATCGTCTCGAAATTACTCGTAGCCACAACATTTGATAGCGGGAGTTTGAGGGCGTTCCTGGCGTCATGTTGGCTGGGTGTGGGAGGGGCAGCCCCTTTTGCCGCTTTGTCGTCATGGAGCAACACAGGCCACAGAGGGGCAAAACATGGTGTCTTGTATCCATGGATGTATTGTTGGGGTTTGTGTGAGTGTCGATGGCGCAGGCGCGCAAAATGAGGCGGTGAGCCTCAATGCGCTCGGCCTGCATCTGATAACTCGCGCCCCAGTAGACTACACACTCAAGAGGTAAAAGCAGACTGGACGTTCTTACCGCCTCTTTGAGATGTCGTGCCACAACTGGTGGATGGAAGGTCGACTCCGCTGACAGCGGGTGGTACGGCGAAACCATGCTCAAAGAGGGCCTGTTAGGAATGAAACCATTGGACAGGCGGTTGCCATGTTGCAATTGAGTCGAGCCAGCAACTAAGGGAGTACCCGGGTTCTGGGCGCAAGTACATGTTCGCGAAAAACGAGCATAGTTTGGGGCATGGTGGTGTGCGGGCGGGAAGGTGAGAGGGTCAAAGGGTCAAAGGGTGAGGAACTCGAGATGGAAGTCGCGATGCGATGCTAGATTGAGATTAATGGCAAGAGCGAACACGGGTGCGTCATAGTATAAAGCGATATCGATAGCTGACGCGGCGTGATTGCCAGCAAAGATATCGAGGAACGCAACAGCCGTAATTAATTGACAGTTGGCGTTCGATTCGCTAGCGCTGTCACGCTGGACGTAATTATTCGGTCCCGCGAGGAGATCACAGGGGGGGAGGGATGGCTGGGCTGGAGGCTGCTCTTTGGCGGACGTGCGCTTTTCCCCCCATCTCTTGATTTTGGCAGCTGCCCCTCTAGGACTCCTTATTCCGCCGCTGCGCAGCTCGCATCCATCTCAACCTCGCAGCCGCGCATTAATCCATCATTGTGCACATAGCCTTACGGCAGCATTCAACATTACCACCGGCCATTCCGGTGTTGTACAGCTCTTTGTATACAGATTCGCGGGATGAACGAAGAGCACAGCCCTTCCACCACGCCCATCAACAACACACTTTAACGCCTACACCCACGCGCGCCGGCCCTTCATCGCCGCCTCACATCATTGAGATGGCGTCCAACACATCGCCTGCCCTCCGCAAGCCCGTAGAAAAGAAATACAAATGCAGTTATGTAAGTTCTGAACGTAGCCGGTGCATGTGAGACAAATACACTGACTCTGCCTCTTGCAGTGCAATCGAGCGTTCAGCCGAAGCGAGCATCGTAGCCGTCACGAGAGATCCCGTAAGTGCATTTTCCAGTGTCGCGATGGAGCTCTGCATTATTTAGGGTGGGGTAGCTGTTTACTGATGCGGGACACTCGCGCCGTGGTCGCGCTGCGGGGAAAGACAGACACAGTGTTGCTAACTGCCCCTCACTGCAGACACCAAAGAGCGCCCCTTCAAGTGCCTCAAGTGCCGCAGCACCTTCGTGCGTCGCGACCTTCTCCTCCGCCACGACCGCACCGTCCACGCCAAAGACGGAGGCGCGCCCCTGCCTAGCGAGCAGAAGCGACGAACCGCCAACAAGGCCCAAGACGCCGGGCCCTCGAAGCCACCCGCCGCCGCCGCCGCCGCCGAGAATGCGACGACACTCGAGCGCATTGAGGCCGATAATGATGCCATGCACGAGGATGAGGACCTCAACGCCGCCGCCATGCTGATGACCGACTTCCATCACAAGGCCATGGCCAGCCAGGAGCCCGAGATGATTCCCGAGCACAATGAGCCCGCCATGTCCCCCACTGGCCCGTCTATGATGGAGCCTGTCATTCCCTACACCGCCCCCGGCCAGAACATGCTCCCCCAGATGCCCTGGAGAGACTCAATGGTGCCCCAGTCCGAGCCCAAGTCGTCTCCCAACACACACTCGGCCTTCAACACCGCCAGCGCACTCGGCTCGCATCCCCACCAGCTACCCCCGCTGATGGAGCGCACAATGTCCGGAAACGACAGCCTCGCGCCTACCTTCTCCGCCATGAACGGTGGCAACGGCCTTGGTACCCCTGGCGCTCTTTCGCCTTACCCCTCAATGATGGGGCCCGTGTCGCCCGTCGATTACCGCAAGTCGCCCGGCCCTAACCAGGCCTTGATGATGACCCGAGCTCCTCAGCTGGACTCGGAAGAGCAGTGCGCGAGGATCTACGAGAACATCAAGCAGTACGACAGCGAAAACGCGCTCCTAGAGACATTCCACCTGCCGAGCCTGAACACTCTGAACCGTCTGTTGAAGACGTACTTTGACTTGTTCCACCACCACCTCCCCTTCCTGCACCCCGCCACCTTCAATCCCACCGAGGTGTCGGCCCCACTCCTCCTTGCCGTGCTATCGATAGGTGCCTTGTACATCTTCGACCAGGACCAGGCGTACATGCTTCACATTGGGTCAAAGGTTCTGGTCAACCAGTTCCTTCAGAACAAGGAGAACTTCAGCTCCCGCAAGTGTCCTCTGTGGACCATGCAGGGTACATTGCTGAACATGATCTTTTCCAGCTGGAGTGGTGATCCAAAAGGTCTTGAATGGGCTTGCTCAATTAAAAGTCTTCTGGCAAACATGGTTGCTGGCAACCGATACGAGCTCAAGCTTCGGTCAGATGCCCGCGATGGCGCTCAGCCAAACCATGAGGAATGGGTCGTCGATGAGCAGTGCCGTCGCACTTACTATGCCGTCTACATCTTCTTTGGTCTGTTGACTCTTACCTACAACCACACGCCAGCCATGGGCTTCAACGAGTTCGACACATTGGAGTTGCCCTCCTCGGAATCTCTCTGGACCATGGAGGTATCTGATGACGAGGCTTGGCGCGAAAGCTTGAGCTCTTCTAAGATCATCACCTTCCGCCAGGCGCACGACAATCTCTTCCAAGGCGAGACTGCGCGCTACAGTGCCTTTGCAACCCGTGTCATGATCAACGCTCTGTTCCTCGAGGTATGGTACCACAAGCGCAGTCCCGAGGCTCTTCAAGATGTCGTCACGGAATACAAGCTACGGCTGGCTCTTGAGACCTGGGAGAAGTCGCTTGAGCTATGCGAGCCCGAGACCGTTGTGGTTCAGCTTAGCGCCCCACACAAGGGTCACCCACTCATTTTCAATGCCATGGCTCTGTACAGGAACACCCGGGCCCGACTTGTCGTTGACCTCAAGTCCATCCAGGAAGCTTTGCGCTACCACGACTCGTACGAAGTTGCTGCTGCTATGACAAACGCTCGCGACAAGGTCCAACGTTCGCCAGAGATGATCAAGGTCATCCAAGAATGCTTTGATTGCATCGAGGTCGCTGCTGTACAAGGTATCCGTTGGGTTGCACGTACTTCGGCCACTAACTGGAGCATCGAACATCCTCTCACTGGAATGGACCTAATGGTAATCCTCACATTGTGGCTTTATCGCTTAGAACACGACGAAGAGCCGGCGACCGAAGAAGAGCTCGCAATGTACAACAAATTGCGCAACTTGTTCGACGATGACTCTGTCGATGTCTATGGCGCAAAACTGAGCTCGACAGTCGCTCGACTTTGGGGCAGCATGATCGATGAGGTTGTTGTCTGGGGGTACGTCATCTCTGCCACTTGCATACGAAGCTTGCAGCTAACACTGAACAGTATCACCAAGCTCATGGGCGAAGCTTTCAAGCTCCATTCGCAAGCCCTTGTTGGCTATGAAGACGCCATGTCTTCTCGCTCCGGATCTGCTACCCCGTCCATGGCTGCGGGTGGCGTTCAAGTCCTCGAGATGCAGATGGCCTACTAGGCCCCACCGATTTTCCGTTTTGTGCTTGCCATCTTTTTTGATTTCTCTTCCATTTCTCTGTTTATTTGTCACTGGGACTCTTCCTCAATTTGGTACCGTCATGTGCGTGCATCTGGAGCATGTCATGGAGTTTGGCGCATGCAGCATCCTGGGTCTCTTTCCTATCTCGTCTCACTTCCTCAAGATCGGGGTAATACGGCGCACAGGGGCAGTCGTCCAGATCCCTACACACTTGAGCATGCGCTCGTATTGTTTGGCATCCTTCTAATATTTTTCCCTCGCTCATACCCACCGGCATTACTGGACTATTGGAGGCTGGCCCCAGGCGCGTTGTCGCTTTGCTTCGATTGCGTTGCCAGCGTTGTCTTTGCTGCATTTTTGCTAATATCGCCTTGTTATCATTTCCTGTCTCATTTCATCTTGGAGCTATTGGGGTTCTGTGCATATACCATAGTATTTCATGAAGCGTCTTCGCGGCGACGGAGGACAAAATGGAAGTAGTAGATTAACGACGTCGGAGTGCGGCTACATTATGGTTCTAAATATCATCACCTGTACACATGCCTCCAGAAATCACTAGCCTCGAACACTCCTAGGCTGCAAGACAGGCGCAGTATTGCTCCCAAGGTTGTGATGTTGCCGACGACACCGTCCAAGGTTGGGCGACGGCACTAATCGATAATGGTCGCCCACGGACCACAGTGCATAACTAGCGCGAAGAGCTCCAATTGAACTTTTCCAAAATTTCGAGGGCCCAGCTACAGCATCCAGTCCGCTCGCAGCTCCACGCATTACCCGCCATACCTCACATCCCTATCTTACTAGCGATTACCGTCGCATAACTACACAATGTCCAAAGATATCGAGGAGAAGAGGCTGAAGAAGGAGAAGAAGGAAAAGAAGGAAAAGCGCGCAGAGAAGGATGGCGTATCCAAGAGCAAAAAGGACAAGAAGGACAAGAAGAGCAAGGGCGATGTCGAAATGGTAGACGCGCTGGAGGCCGAGCTTGAAAAGGAGCCCGAGGTGTCCATGGTCAACGTTGTGGATGGCGCATCAAGCGACGACGAGCCTCGCGGCGCGCTCGTTCCCTTTGCATTCCCGCTCGCCGACAACGACAAGGAAGTTAAGAAGATCCTCAAGACTGTCAAGAAATGTAAGTTCTCTCACGCGTCTCGGGTTGCAAATTCCCGCAGCGCGCGCACACGCATACAAAAAACAGCAACTAACTTTGTCCTCCCACAGCCGCCAAATCCAAGACGCTCCGCCGCGGCGTAAAAGAAGTCGTCAAGGCACTGCGCAAATCCGCTGCCGCAGGCGCCGGTTCCACTTTAACCGACCCCTCCGCCATCGTCGTCATCGCCGCTGACATCTCGCCCATGGACGTCATTGCGCACATTCCCGTTCTTTGCGAAGACCACAACGTGCCCTACATCTACATCAAGAGCCGTGCTCAACTCGGCGAGGCCAGCGCCACAAAGCGACCTACCAGTGTAGTCATGATCGGCAAGGACAAGATGGGCAAGAAGGCTGGAGAGGGCGACGACGAGTTCGTCGAGGCGTATGGCGAGCTTGTCAAGGTTGTTGGCAAGGCCAGCAAAACTGTCAGGAAGTAAGACATCTACCAATATGTGAAGAGAGAGTTTACGAGTGGAAGAGATGTAAAGGTGTTCCGTTCTACAATGTCTCATGTACTGTTACAAAAACGGGACGAGGGAGTCTGGCGTTTTTTTTTCAGCTGCGCAAATAGTAGGCTAACATCATCTACCTGCCATTGTTGCTCTAGGTTATCGAGTATTTTGTGTAGCTTGCCTGCCAAAGGGACAGAGCTAGTGCTTTCAATATATACCTCCAAAAAAATTCGATATCTTGTTCTTCTTTCTATCTGCCTCTTCTATATCTTCACGCACAAGCTATGATCCCATATGAACGATCCGCCATTTCCCTTCTCTCACCTCTACCATGCCCTCTCCAAAGTTCTCTGACGAGTTCTTCTGCTTCGACACCACCAACTTCCCCGTCTCATCGTCCATGAAACGGCAACTATAATGCGTGTGCCCAAAAGCCCACATCTTCACGACCCTCGAATTCCAACACGCCTCCCCCTCCAGCGCATTCACGAACCCAGAACTAACCGCACTCCCAGCATTCTTCGGGCTCGTTGCCCGCGAATCCGTCGTGGGGCAATGATGCGTAGCAACAAGGAGCTGTCTATGGGGCTCGTTAGCCTGGACATAGCAGACTGCGGCATTCAACCAAGCCAGATCCTTTGCATGCTCCTCCGCCAGACTTTGCAGCGTCCAATCGCGTATTCCGCGTTCGGTATCGAAGTCCGTGAGACGCGAATGCACTTGGCTAGCTTGTTCCTGCAGCACGTTTGTCCACAGCGTACAGCCTAATATCGTGATTGTGTCATCGATGTCATATCTATCTCGTGATAGAAACTTGAAACGACTCTCAAAATCTTTGTTACATTCCTGCTCAAATTTGCGGAGGGCGTGGGTGGCGCGTGCGAGTGTGGTCTGGTATGCTTCGTGGTTGCCAAGAACGAAGAAGATGCGTGAGTCGCGGTTACGATCTAGAGTGCGCCGTAGGAAAACGAATAAGTCTTCGTGTCTGGCTAGACCTATGTCGCCTAGGAGTAGCAAGTTTGGGGTTTTTGCGTCGATGTTATAGGTTGTGTATTGCGGAGCTGACAAGGGCGTTTCTAGATGAAGGTCCGAGAGGACTTCGAATTGCGTTGGGAGGAGCGACATCATGCACGTAGCAAGTGGTTGGGACAAAGATGACGGGGCTTTGGAAGGTAAGCTCGCCGGATACACCCATAAACTGGTAAGCTACAGCTGCGAGTTTCGTGGGTCCTTATTATTGGTTGGCCTTGGATTCAGTACCTAGGTAGCGACTGGTGTTCGTTTTGCATCAGACGAGGCTATTCCTCGACAGACCGTACTGCGACTCTTACACCAACCTACACCTGGGATACGCGGACAATTCCATTACCTGTGTTCTATTCTGAAGCTCGGCTCCAAGATGCACAGTCATGTTCTCGTGATATTCGGACCAGCCTAAGTCCACTGTTTCTATTGCGGTTCAACATTCTGTCAGCTATTCTTTCTATATCGCGCCAAAGTTTAGTCCGCCCAAGTCTCATACTCTGTGCATCTCCTCCGATGCCGCTTGCTCGTATTTTCCCACCAAGCTCCATGCATCATCTGGAAACCTGGCTAGAAGCGGCAGTTGGGCAAGAAGCGTGTCTGGGCGCCCAGGCGATGGACAATGAAAAATCTTATCAGATTGATAAGATGATCTGATTAGCCTCGGGCCCATCACGGCATCATCCAATCCCCAACCGCCCCTGTACACGACGACCACACCTTGATGCATCACATGTTGTTTACTCGCGGACTAAAGTCCGCGGAAACATGAACTGCTGGGATCTAGACATGCGACCAACAGTGGGTTCAGCCAATCGGCCCGCCATTTTTGCGTCATTATAGCTTCGTGAGGTTAGCTGGGACTTCATTGTCAGAAGATGAGTG
The DNA here is from genome assembly GCA_029100535.1 of Stemphylium beticola. Lineage (NCBI taxonomy): Eukaryota > Fungi > Ascomycota > Dothideomycetes > Pleosporales > Pleosporaceae > Stemphylium > Stemphylium beticola. The sequence continues at coordinate 163,041 of JARBXR010000054.1, read as the reverse complement.
CAGGAAAGTGGCCTGAGAATACGAGGGAATGAAATGGAGCGTAAAGGAGTTCTTGGGTTACGAGGACGTTTCAACGATTCTGGAAGATTAAACATCCAACGCAAAGTATAAAAGCCACTTCGCGCGCTTTGAGCCGCATTCTTCCCTTCACACAATTCCCCAGGTACCCTTCTAGAGTATCTAACGCACAGCCATCAAGATGGGATCCATCCAACAGCAAGAGGTAGCCACGCTCAACAGCCTCGCCGCTCAAATCAGCTCGCTCGCCGCCAAAATGACCAAGCAGCTCGAAGCAGGCAACGTAGCCCCCGTGACCCTTGAACCAGACAGCCCGATCAAATACGAGAAACTCCCAGGAGAAGTCTTCATGACACGCCAGCTACTCGAAGACGCGCTAAAAGACCTCTGGATCCTCAGTCAAGGGCCAAGCGAAAGCGTCTTCAACTACGTCCACATGACCGTCCCCGACGCCGCATGCCTGAACGTACTGAACCAATTCGATTTCTGGGCCGCAGTACCAGTCGATGGAACAGCGACGCTGGAAGATATAGCCAAGCACACCAAGCTACCTTGCGAGGTCGTAAGCCGTGTCATCGACCACGCAGTCACGATGCGCTTCTTCGCCAAACTCTCACCTACTTCTACAACTATAAAGCACACCTCGCGCTCCGCCGCTCTCGCCAAAGACGCCGGACTATCCGCGCTTGTGCACTCTGTTCTGGACGAGACGGGCCCGCCCATGTTTCTCCTCCCGGAAGCTCTGCGCCGGTATTCTCAGGGCAAAACGGAGATTGCAAGGGATATGAAGGAGACTGCGTTTAAGCTCTGCCACTCTGGGGGTGGATGGGGTGACTACGAGAATTGCTGGGAGTTTATTGAGAACGATGGGGTGGGAGAGAGGAAAGGGTGGCGACAGAGGAACTTTGTCAGGTTCATGGCGTATATCAAGGATTTGTTTCAGACAGAGAGTATGGTGCTTGATGCGATTGATTGGAAGGCAGCTGGGAATGTTACCGTTGTTGACGTAAGTGCACCTCCTCCGTTGAGCAGCATTCCTTGCATCAAACCCAGAAATTACGATATACTTACACCGCCAACTTTCTAGCTCGGCGGCTCAGCAGGCCACGACGACGCGGTCCTCGCAGCCAAATACCCCAACTTATCCATCGTCGTACAAGACCTCCCCGAGGTAGCACCAGTCTTCGAACGCGAATTCCCAGCAGAATTGAAATCTCGTGTCTCCTTCCGCACACACAACCTCTTCGACCCCCAGCCTGTCAAAGCAGATATCTACATGCTGAAATGGATCCTGCATGACTGGCCCGACGTCGAGTCCATCAAGATACTGCAAGCGCTGCGGCCAGCGCTTCGCCCGGGTGCGCGCATCTTGTTTATTGATTATGTGGGGAAGCAAGAGCCGAGCGAGGAGGAACTGCCGCGTAGCATCCAGGGCTTTGGCACCGCAACGGATCTGAGGATGATGGCGCTGTTTAATGCCAAGGAGAGGCCGGTGGAGGCATGGAGGGAGATTTTCAAGCAGGCGGACGAGAGATACGATGTTGTGAGGGTGGAGGCGAATCCGCTGAGCTTCATGTGCGTGCTTGAGGCTGTATGGCGAGACTGAAGAACGCGGTTTTCTCCAGAAACGTGCGCTTAGAGATATGTAGGTATACCTGTGTTTATACCTGAGACGGGATAATACAGTATTGCATTGCTTCTTGTAGTTTCTTAAAAGACATCAGCAAGCGTCATATGTCTTTGAAAGCTTCCCAGAATTCCTCAGGTTCATCGGGGCGCTTGTGTAAGATCGGAAGCATACAGCGTCTTATTGAGCAAGGCGGTCAAGGCGCTATCCATCCCACAGCAGTCATGGGCCAGCGAATCCACGCTCGGTGTTCTGTTGCCAGGGCTTCGAATATTCCAGACATGACGTGATGAGTCCAGCCCTTCATGTACCTGCGAGGTTACCAATCAGCCGACGGCCGAAACAAGTTCGTGCATTTACTCACCAGAATTTTTCCATGTCCCTCATGAGAACGACGAAATGCGCATACACGATAAGCGGGATCGGGTCGCATTGCTGCAGGCGATCAAGGAAAGCATCGCTCATGCGATACAACCATCCAAAAGAAACATGGTATTCGCCGTCCACGCCCCCATAGCGGTTCGAGTACATTTCTTCCAGAATGTCGACAGAGCGGACATTCTCATCACGATCGGCTGGTTCGGAAACGTATGCGACGTGCCCTCTCAACTCCTTCAGCTGGTCTTCGTATCCGGGTGGCTTATCCATGGGTGGTAAAGGGCGGCCTTTATTACGAGTTGCTGGCGCATGCGTCTTCGTAAAATTTTCTTTTCCAACAGACATGACAGTCGTCTTGATGCCGCGGAACATGACGAGCCATTCCGATCTGCCGTTCTCGCCAAAAGCAAGGTATTCGCCGGGCTGAGGTCCCCTTGCCCAGCTGACGAAGCAGATAAGCTGGACAGAGGTCAAGATTGCGTCGCAGTTGTCTGCTCTTATGTCGGCTATTTCCGAGGTGACGATCTTTAGCGCGGATTCATAGTGGTATTCTGCGGTCGCGATATATTCATCTTTGCGTTCCGGCCGACAATACGCAAGGTGGCGAGCTGTCAAGGCGAACATGAGGTGCAGTACATGATCGTTTTTGAGTGCAACGGTTTCTATAACAGATTGCCAGTGCGCTGCGGAAGTTGGTCCCGCTGCGAGTGATTGACATGTAGTCGTCGTCCAATGGTAGGTGAGTTCTATATCGGAGAGCTGGAGGCTTCCCGGTCCTCTTGAGGTGTTGTCCTGATCTGTCGGGTTTGACGTTGGCGCAGAAGCGTGGGGGTAGTCGCAACGAACATGTCGCCTTATGCAGTTCGCACAATGCGGTTTCGATTCATCGCACTGCAAGCTCAATCAGTATGTTGTCGCGATGAGCGCAAAGCCGTTTATCATGAATGGTCAAGGTTGATGAGCTTCAAAGACCTAGGCGTTGCTGGCTGGACTTTATTGCACTGCCAACATCACGACTTGGCCAGCGCGATGCCATCAATTGCCGATCGCGCCAAACAAGGAATCACGTACCTTGATGCGTCTTGTTTTACAGTTCATGCACCCTGCCCGGGACTTTCGATGGCTCTTCCTCGTGATCCGCGCCCGTTTCGATCCCTGTTCATTCGGCTCATGCGAAGACGACGCTGGCGAGGTATGGTGTGAACTCTCTCTAGTCGTTGACGTCGGTGTTACTTCTGTCAGTGGCGACTCTTGCTGCATGTTTGGTGTTTGCGGTTAGTTGAGTCTGACGGGTGTATAGGGGCGTATTCGACACGAGGCGGGGCGTATAAAAGAGAAACGCGCGGGCTAGCTCGGCCGTGAGCGCCAAGCCAGACAGGTTTTGCGCCACAACGCGTTTGCAACGCAACTTCGCAAACATCTCCTGTGATGGAACATCCTACATGTCGGACGACGACTGCCAAGCCAAAAATACGCATTAGCTTAGGGGAAAAGCTTCATATTTCCGCTGTGACTCGGCAAATTGCTGCAGGGGATGCCGAACTACCGTTAAACTGGGTGTTTCCTCGTGTCTGCCGATGTCATGCCGCTCGTATTCTCTTCACAAAAGAGAATACGCTGTATTTTGCTCCCCAAACTCTGGCACACTTACCTCAGGCTCCACTTCGGCGCTTCAAAAACCGTGAAATGACATCTGTGTCTCCTATTTCGGGATTTGGTTGAGTCTGTGCTGCGCCAGCGGAAGTTTTGTATGCGCATATAACCCTTTTGCGGCCCCGCTCCTCAATGATCCTTTGTCTATACACAAAAGCATCTTGAAATTCATCCTCACATCTTCAACTCATCGATTCTCGATCTAACAACCTTTGCAACGATGGGTAGACTAGAAGAGCCAAAGCCTGTATATACGCCATCAGCATCATCCTCTTCATCAACTCGTTCAGCACCGACTCAAGTACCATCAACAAGCCCACCACCCTACACTCCAGTACCACCGTACTTCAAGCCGCAATTCATCAAGCCCACCACTTTCAAGGCTGCCGTCAACAGCAAACTCGACCAGCCCGCCGTATCGCTCTTCCGTCTCACAATCCGCCTCCTCCAGTTCGCTTTCGCCCTCGCATCCGGCATCTCCTACGCCATCGGGCTCAGCCAGCATGTGAGCAAAGACTCTAAATCGAGCTTCATCTACACACAATTCGTCTTCGGCGCCACACTGTTCGTTTTGGTCCTCGATAGTGTGACAGTGCGACACTATCGTTTCACCTGGCTGGTGGAATGGACGCTGGCCATCTTCTACTTCGCAGCCTTTGGCGTCTTCTACGGAGCATACCTTGAAAATGGGGTCGAGAAGGGATACGAACATGTAGATCTGGGACGTATGAAGAGGGCTGTTTGGTGCGACTTGATCAATGCACTTCTGTGGTCGGGCAGTGCGCTGTTCTCGACTGTCATGTGCTGCTCGGGTGTAAAGGCTGCTATTAAGGGCAAGATGGAGAAAAGAAGACAGAGAAAGCAGGGAAATGAGGGTGTTAGGCAGATGGAGGAGATGGAAAGTGGTACTATGGGTTCGCGACAAGTATAATGAGGAAGACTTGACATGCCGGATTGGAGTTTAGGTGCTGGATAAATCTCTTTTTTTTATACATGTAACTATTGTTAAATGCCTCGTGACTCTTATAGATGCACCGATATGACATCGATACCTTGAACAATTCACTCTCTGGATAATTTTGGAGTATTGATATCCGTGGCGATGTCTAGTAAAGGACGTACCCATGTTCCTCAAAAGACCAGCCATGATTCATAGATAATCACATCATCTAATGCAAAGATGTTGACGCCTTACTAACAAGGCTGTATATTACTGCATCGCGCATTGCGCATTCCTATACTAATTATACTATACAGTATGATGCCATTCTCCAACGATGGAAGGTCGTGGAACCAAGCCACAGTGGTGGCGCCTCGCTATGCATGTATGTGTAAGAACTGAAAACAAAGAAGCGAAACTTTTGTTGAAGAGAAACAGCAAGCCACTTCTTTATCGAGCGTAGCCTCTGTGTTGCTGATGGGACTTAGACGACGTGCGTGCTCAATACATGTCGTCATCTTCTCCCTCAGCGTCAATATCCTCCTCGCCCTCTGCGTCCATATCCACATCGGCCATGTTCACATCCTCAATTGGCATGCTGACTGCCTCAGGTGTTCGCGAAACGCTTGCTCCCGGCTCTGTCGCAGCGAGTAGCTGAGTTTGCCAGTCAACGTTCGTGGACCGGTCAGTTGTTGAGGAGCCTGACTGGTCTTGTTCATTTTGCACCTGCTGAGTGTTGAGGGCTTGCTGTATGATCCGGTACTGTTGCTTTGGGTTCTTAAGAATTTGGTGGCTGGTACCAGTCTCCACTGCACCGGTGGCCGGAATGTTTGTACCGCTTTCCCCGTCTATGACAGAAGCGCCGGTGTGTTGTATGGTCCGCGCCTGCAGCGTAGAGTGCCGCAAATTGTAGTCTACCCGCCAACGCTGCTTTTCGTGGTTCTTTGCTTTTCGCTTGACATGTTCACCAAACCAATCACTCTCTGTGTCGTGTAGCTGGTCACCAAAAGCGGCCCAGAATCCTGGAAGGGTGATATAACCGCCGCCAATTGTCTTCTTGACTGCACCTACAGATTCGAGCCAGCTCAAGACAAGTTCGATCTCGAACAACTCGGTCGTGTTCTCAGGGCAGTGCGAAAGGACATCGGCTGCTGTGGCACCAGCCAGGAAGATCAATGGCTGCAACACGAGGTTTAGGACACGGTACCACCACGGCCACGTAACATTTTGGCCATCAATACTGCTCCAAATGGGCAGTAAAGCGCGCGCATCGTGCTTCCCAGGAAGAGGTGGCTCGGGCAGAGGGTTCCATACTACAGTATTCGGATTTTCCACTGGCGGTGATGGCTGAGAAGGCGTTTGCAATGGGTTACCGAACTTGTACTGGTCTGTGGGGACGACGTGGATGTCCCAGAACAAACGACCTCGGTCGATGGCTCGGTGGTTATAACCACCCTCGCAGAAGCCCCACACTGAAAGCTTAGGAAGGGGAGCATTAAACTCGTTGCGAACAGGAGGCAGTTGAGGAGCCAGCTTGGCCGTCCCCTCGCTGACCATTGTCATGATTGCTACGAAAGAGCCGTCTTCTTCGCATCGTGACATGTTGTATGACCGCATTCCTGGATCTTGGCTTGTGAATGCAGCATCCATCTTCTTCTTGACCTCGACCGCGTTCATGAAGTCATCAAGCTGGAGCAAGCGTGTGTACTTCTTTGCCAGGGCTTGGGTGAAGTTGTAATTGCGACCCGGCAAGAGGCGCTTAAGTTTTCGCATTCGAAGATGCTGCTTTTCCACAAAGTCTCCGACGACATTGACTAGTACAGTTTCGCCCAAGTCTTTGAATTTCTCGTGGGCCAGATTTGCGTCGTAGAGCGCTTGCGGCGTCGCAGTGTTTGCTCGAACCCAGGATCGTGCCTTGAGAAGCTTGTCCTCGGACGACCAGGTGGCTGTTCGTGATCGATGAAGAGGAGTGGTGAATGAGTACTGCAGTTGAAGCATGGTTCTTGTGCGGTCTGCAGTCGCAACCTTGTACCAACTTACCCGATCCAGATTCTCATAGCTCGATTCCTCAATGGTGAGTTGCTGCATCGCTTCCTGCAAAATCGGGAGAGGAAGGTCAGGATAGGCGCACTTTCTTGTAGCCCATCGTACGAGGCCTGCCCAGTCATGTGTCTCAGGATCCTCAATAGTGGCGACTTTTCCCGCTGCATAGGCTTCCAAGTACGACGATTGAAAGGACATGGTTAATTCGCCAACTTGGTCGGCCATGTGTTTCTGCATCCAAGCCCAGAGCTTACGAGCCCTGTTTAAGTTGAAGAGCTTGTCATTGGCATGAACATTCTTAACAAGGTTCCAGTCAACCTGGCCATCTTCTCCTGATAATGACGAAATCACCACGAAGGTACAGAAGAGCTTTTTGAACTCATCTACTTGTTCAACGGCCTCTGCATACTGCAGCTGCTTCTTGTGTCTGTTGATAGGTATCCGCTTCCTCTCGCTCCACGGCCTTGATGGCATACTAGGCTTCGAGTCACGCTGAGGCGGCTGGTAGATCGGGTCGTTTGGATCACCCGTGAGGCCAGTAAGTCGTTCGAGCAGTGTTGGGAGAGGGCCGGGTTTGCCCCGTTGACGACCATGGAATGCCCTGACACCCTTCGCCTTGCGTCGCGCTGCTTTACCACCTTCTTCTCGGCCATCCACCACCTCTGAATCAGATACCGCATCGTCATCAGAGCTGGAATGGGGGGTGTGTACTCTGTCTTGCGTATCAGGAGTGGCTGTGGGCTCTAACCGAGCCCTCTTCCTAGATGATTGATCGCGAGGAACTGCAATTCTCACGCGTTTCTTGTTCTTCTGAGCAGCAGCAGCAGCAGGCTCCGCAGAGGAATTGCCATCTGGTGGCTGAGGTGAACTCTCCTTTGCTTCTGGAGAATCGGGTTCGACCGTCGTAACGTCCTTCGAAAGATGCTCTTCAACGGGAGGTACAACTAACCCACGATCTTCCGCATTGGCAACGTGCCCATGTACTTCTTGTTCCACCCAACCGGGCGGCTCCTCGTCGCTTTCGTCGTCCTCAAACTGCTCTCCATCTGGTACTGCCTCACGTTCCGGCACAGGCGCAACGATAGGGCGCGTCCAGACGAGGGATATTTGCCCAGGCTTCTCAGCCGCACCGTGGTCGAGTCCGCCAGCCTCCGCATCGTCAGAATCATCATCAAGCGTCTCCAGGCCTATATTATAGAGTGGGGCTCGCCGGATACGCTTGCTCTTATCGTTCAAACTTGCAAGTCGCGCCCGCTTTGCGCGTGGTGCATCGCCAGGCTGTTTCGAAAGCGCCTGTTCAACCTGTGCATTCTGCACCTTGCGAGCCTTCTCTTCTAGCCTCTTTTGCTTGTTCAACTCAGACCGCCTTCGCAGTTTCGCGTCGTTGATCTGTTTCTCAAGTTCGGGGTTCAATCGGTTGAGGACGATGCTCTCATCTTTGGGGGCAGCCTGAACCGGTTGGTACGACACCACCTCGCCAATGAGATCACGGATCTCATCTGGGTAATATAACAGCGATTTTTCCGACACACGGGCAGTGTATTCCTTCTGCTGAGAATATTGAGCCATGTTGTGCGCCAACTTCAATACTTCGGGACTCCTTTCGGTGAGGTGTGCCCACGTGAACATCCTTCTAGTGGTCGTACCTGGAGTGTTCTTGTTTTGTGAGGCGAAGTTCCAGTGCTTCAACCCAAACTTTGGTTGGCAGGCCATGCTTCTGAGGGTTTCACTGATAGTACTGAGGGATGGCACCATTATTTGCGGGTGACGTTCACGCCAAAGTGTAAGAAACGGCCGTAGGATCTCACCTCCACCAGGAAAGACACCGTTGCAGCGTTTGATGATATCCAGTATGATCCTTTGCCTGAAATGACGCTGACTGCCACCCCTTCCAGACTCTTTAGCTCTTGGCTTGGTACCTGGTACAGGAGGGACCGGAGCCTCTACAATAGCGCTATGAATGCCACCGCCGAGGGTGTGATTGTCATTCGTCTCGGAAGTAAGCAATTGCAACCCAGTAGCTGCAGGAGAATCCCCGTTACTATCATGAGCGGTGCTTGTACTTTGCGGTAGTGGGCAAGTTTCTTCTACTGAACTGATGGCATAGGGACTATGATACGATGAGGCGCGGGACTGCTCAGATGCGTTGATCGGTGCCCAACCGCCCACCATGCGTGGCGGTATCGATGCGACTGGTCGCGGTGATTGCTTCTCTGTTGTATCCAGCACAGTGTGGGACCGGTCTTCGCATTCGCTAGAAACGGCAACCGCAGTTGCATCGGCTTTAGCTTCTTTGCTGGCGACTGCAGAGTCCGCCACAGGTTGCGTAGGCTCTGCTGTGCTATTTTCTCCTGCAGTTGGCAGAGCTCCGGGCTTTGCTACGACCGTTTCATCACTTATGGAAGGCGGTGGGGTATGGTTCTGGAGATTCTGCTGCATCTCCACGTCGGCCGACGGCTGCGTTTGCGCTTGCGATTGTGCTGATTCCGCAGCACACGAAGTCTGTCGTGAGCCGATCGCCTCCTCGATCTGATGAGCGAAATCTGTTTGTGGAGTACCAGGTGTCTGTACTACATCGTTGCCACGCATTAGGTGCTCTTGGTTATCAGTCGCCTTGAACCAGTCGATTTCTGCTAAACGCGATAGCTTGAAAGTTACCATGATTGCCTTTCTTGGACGACCTCGACCGACGTTCTGCTTCATGTACGGGTTGATATAAATCCCTGGAGATGATCGCTGTTCATACTTTTCGAGAGCCGTTCGAGCTGCAGCATCGAGTTTGGAGGTATCAGGCATCATATACGCCTTCTCCGAAAGCTTCGATGGAGACGCAGCTTCTGGATTTGGTAGAGCAGTCTCTTCGGCCGCCGAAGGCATCGCTGGAGCTGGTTCGCTGACATCTGCAAAGATCGAGGGGGTCGTAGTCTCTGTACCGTGTCCGTCAGGGTTGATTGATAGAGTTCCGCTTCGAAGTGGGCGTGCGGCATCAGTTAGAGAGGAAGTCGGTGAGAATGTAGGCACTGGACTCGACCTCTGTGGCGTAGCTTCCTTTGTGCGCCGCTTCTTCCTTAATGCTGGAGTAGCCACTGTAGCTTCAGCCTTTCGCTTCACCAAGTCGCCGGTAGATTGGGGGACCTCATAGGCCTCCGGCTCTGTGGAGATATGTCTTGAGATATTCTCTGTGTCTAAAATCTCCAGAGGCTGTTCGTGCTCTTCTGCAGAAACTGTTGAATTACTAAGGAGCTCGGTAGTCTTCTTGGGTGTTTCTGGTTTTGTTGCTTTCGCCCTCATCTCATCCATGAAGCTGAGAATAACCTTGGAATCTTCAAGAGCGACACCCTCTTCTCTCTCCCTGCGAAGACCTTCTATGAGGTCCTGCGGCAGGCGGCCGTGGCCTTTCCAGCCCAGCGATATTCTTTGCTGCTTGCTGAGTAATGTAGCCTCTTTGTTAGACTTTGTTGCTCGTTTCTTCTCCTTCTTTACCAATGTCGGCAGTCCGCGCTCCTCTCGGATCTTGTTCTCTTGCTCTATGCCCAAACGCCCTCTTGGAGATAAACCTGCGGCGATTCGCTCCTCTTTTGACATAAGGGGTACACTGAGCTGACGACTGGTTTTCTCGGGCGCAACTGCGTCGGGCAGCGCTGCCGGATCTCCTGTCATTTGACGGTAAGCAAGAATCTGCTTCTGAAGCTTTGTACCCAATCGTGTATTGGGGTCGAGCCCCAACGAAATCTTCTCGTCTGGCGTTAATGAAAGTGCCGAAGCTTTTGGTGGCTTGGGAGCTTTAGCTACTCGAGCAGGCTTTTCTTTCACGGCTTTCGGTTCCTTGGGTTTGCCTGAACCACGTGGAGGCTTGGTTTTCGGGGCTGGAGTGTAGGATTTCTTGTATCCGATCTCTTGTGCTAGAGCAATGTCCCATCGTGAGCCATATTTGCGCGGCTTCACGACGGCTGAACCAGCCTCTGACAGTGTTGCTGAACCAGATCCGTGTACCAAGTCCCCTGGCTTGACGATTGGAAAGCCCCAAGGGTCAAGCATCGCGCTGTTACGTGACGGATCGAATGGTTCATTGGAATCTAAGTCTGCTACACCACCCCAGTGAGCATACTTGAGTTCCACAGCCTTTTCGAAATTGGCGTATGTACGATAGACGTAATGAAGGAATTTCTTCTCCTTGGTAACACCTTGATCTCTTATGACGGCCAGATGTCGGAGATGGAAAGGCTGAGTTTTCTCCCAGTCACTTGTTATACGTGAGAAGTAAGACTCCATTGGGCGCCTCCAGAATGGTCCGACAATCCGATCGCGCAAAGCCTCAGAATCCCATCCTTCAGGGCCCCCAAGTGCGACGGCATCAAATACCGTATTGGGAAGAAAGCGATCTGGCGTCCATTGCGGTGGCATGACCTTGGGTTCGTCGACAGGTTGTGCGTGTGCCTGAGGATCGGCATTGGTCTCTGCATCATCTAACATATCAACCTCAAGGTCCTTCATTACCGAGTCACCGTCAACATCCTCATCAAGCGGCCCTGCATTTGACCCGTCTGTAAGATCAGCTGTACGTCGGAATCCGAGATTTTTCAGGTCCTCATCCCTAGGCGCACGCAGCACCTGGATACAGGTGATCCAAGCATCCCCGGTCTTCTTCTTACGAATTCTGCGTCGCTTGATCATCCCGCTCTGATCCAGTCGAATGAGCGCACCTTGGGTGGCCCGCTTATTCCATGATGACATTGGAACACCCTGACGCATGTTAGCAAGGCACATAAGTTGTCAAAAGTGATACGCATACCAGTTTCTCTCGAATTGTGCGCGTAGGGACAATACCTCCCTCGCCCACCTTGTTGTACAGTAGCTGGGCAAAGCTCCGGACTACGAACGTTCCATCTTCTTGGTACACGTCCTCCACAGCACTAGATTCGATGAAGGCATTCTGAGAGACGAACTTTGTATGGATGCATAGGCTGGTACGCATTTTGTTGGATTGGACAGGATACTTGGAGATGTAGTTCTTCCGAGCCAGTTCATCCGTCCTGTGAGGCACCGATCTTTTGTCTTGGCCGCTTAGTCCAATTAGTTCGGGCTGTGTAATGCCAGCCGCTCCGCGAGCAGCAATAAGTGACAGTAGCACAAATTCCATGCTTGGGACCTTCTTTAGGTCAATGCCGTGGCCAGTCAGAGCTTGCCACACTCTACCCTGGCTTGTGTACAGACGAGGCGCAGTAATGCTAGAGCTGGGCTCATCGAAAATGGCCGTGGTAGAGTGTAGGGCTTCTGGTACATTGCGAGGTGGGCGACGTGTGGGGAGCGGAGCTATAACCTGACTTGAGATATCCGCGGGCTCATTTAGGTGTCCTTTTTCTTCGTGAATTCGCTGCCGCAGGGCCTCTCCCAACGCGGTCAAGGTCTTGGAGGGCTGTACCGTCCCTGTTGAGGAAGCACCCATCTGCTGGTCAGGCTCTGCTGCGTGGGTATCTCCAATCGTACCAGTCTCATGGAGCTCGGCCGCTTCGAACTCTGAGAGAGTGTAGTTCTGAACCTCTTTTTGGTATACGATACGAATGTCGGGATGGCTGGTGAGCCATTGCCACGTGCGCTCATAGAACCTGCGACCAAGACCGTCCGCTGGAAGAGAGATCTCTTCCTGTTTGCCGACATCATTTTCTGCATCGCTGTGAGACTTCCCGTAGAACTTCTTAATAAAGCGACGGAAGTCTGCGCTACTGGCACCTATGGAGGAATTAGCGACTGACATGTAGTAGAGTCAGGTGTGTCACGAATGAAGCCATCAGGCCGCACGACAAATTGATTACAAAAAGAGAGGGAAAAAAGGGGCAGGTGCGAGATCGAAAGTCGCTCAGACTTTCGAATAAACAAAAACGGGTGACGGCTTGTCAAGAGCGAAAGTGGTGAGCTTTGTGAATAGTGGCTGGTGTAGTTGCAAAAGCAGAGACAATACGCGCAGCGAGTCATGCATACCTTGTACGCCGAGGAGAGCAATTTCTGACAACAAAAAGTCTAAGAGCTCATCGAAGCCTGTCGCCATGATGTCCCATCCGGCTCCTTCCTACTGCCGTATGTGAAGGAAAAGAAGGCGAGGTGGTTTCAAGGCATGTCAAAGGTGGCGGGACAGCGTTTCGAACGCGCGCTGCGACTGGGTGCTGGGCTAGCTCGGGAAGATCTAACTGGCTCTAGCTGACAGTGGGGTCGTATTGGCGCACTTGAAGGCTGGTGTACTCAGACAGAAAAGAAAAAGGCCTAATTCGTGTAATTCGTGTTCTTGCGCGCGAGGCGTCAACAGCGAGTTTCGAACGCGTGCAGGTTGTCGTCGAATCGGTAGATATTCTGGCTGTTGCGCTTTGGTGGGGTCCTACAAGCTGCAAAAAAAGAGTCCGAAGAGTTGGGAACGCCGCCCCGCATCGCGTCTTGGCGTTCAGGCCCGCGCTCACGCTTATCGATGTGGTAAGTGCGCACCCGTTGTGCTTATCGTTCTTGCCTCTGGGAAGAGGCATATTGGGGACTGCGTCTGCACATCAGATCCATTCATCAGAGTTGTATGTGATTTCCTCGAGTCCCCGACGATTGATGTCCAAGCTAAGTATTTGTAATTCCACAAGATGATCGATCTTGGGCTCCGATAGCAACGCGCCATGTCCTTTACCTCACCTTTCGGGGCCTCTACGTCTAAGCCCGGCCATGGATCCATTGTTGTCGATATTCTGCCTCCGGACCAGCCTGTTCTTCGTACTGTCTCTTACCAATATCCACTCAAGTTGGTCGCGCCAGACCCTTTACCACCACCCAGTTTTGGCAAAAGGGGAAATGATGAGGTCGGTGCTGCGACACCTCGTCTGATACACACAGTCTTCCTTCTTACCTATGGCGGTGGTATCGTTGCTGGAGATAATATAGACTTAGAGGTCAGACTAGACAGTAAGACGCGACTTATCTTGTTGACCCAAGGCTCGACCAAGATCTTCAAAACGCCCAGTCCAGACCTGGTCTCTCGACAGCACATGACGGTACATCTCAAGCATGACTCTGCCTTGGTCTATCTCCCAGATCCCGTGCAGCCATTTGCGCATACAGCTTTCTCGCAGTCTCAGATCTACCATCTCGAGAATGAGCAAGGCAACCTTTGTGTGTGCGACTGGGTGACTAGTGGCCGCTCCGCACGAGGCGAGAACTGGGATATCTTTGCATACAAAAGCCGGAACGAAGTGTGGACGAAGGATGAATCAGGGAAGAAGAGACTCCTCGTTAGGGATAATCTGATCTTAGATAAACATGGCAAAACCGGAATGCCGCTTTCTGCACGTATGGATAATCACTCGGTATTTGGCACGCTGATTATCCGCGGGCCGATATTCTCATCACTTTCCAAGTTTTTCCTGGATGAGTTCGAGGCTCTGCCGCGTATTGGGGGAAGAAACTGGGGCGATGGCGTGCAGCCCGAACTTGCACTGCACGAGGAGAGGCGATATGAGAGGCAGCAGCGCGAGAAAGTGGACGGTTTGGTATGGAGTGCAGCGAACGTGAGAGGCTTTGTGCTAGTCAAGTTTGCAAGTAGAGAGGTGGAAGGCTCACGGAACTGGCTGAGGGATATGATCAAGGAAGAAGGCTCACTGCTGAGGACGGTTGGTGAGAGGGCAATCTTGTGTTTGAAGTGAGTTGACATGTGAAAATGGAATAAGACGACTAGTATTCAGCCAACCAGGCGAGGAGTCATTTGTTGAAGTGTTGAGCTGTCTAGTTCATGTGTTGTTCATTCTGACCTGGCCCGGCGACTGCAGGCGGAAGACCATGGGCGCCCCACGCGGGTCCATGGTCCAAGCATCTCGCTCAGCGCACCGAAAGTCAAGTGTGACGTGCATAGCCGCATCTTCAAGTGCAACCTTGCAAATCGCGTCGGATAGCCAAACCACCTGATCCTATGCTACAACAAAAAATCGTCCTCGTCCTCTCGTCGTCGCAAACATGAGCGGCAGGCTCGTCGCGGGCCGCCTTTCCACCCTCGCACGCCGTACACCGCTTCTCACACCACGCCTCTATACCACACACTCGCTCCCTGCCGGCGGTCTCCTGCGAAATGAAGCCGGCATTCGACTGGTGAAGCGGCGACCATGGCCACTTGGTAGCTACGCGCTGCACAACATCCCCGCCACACGATCCATCTCATTCGCGCGGGTAATACCGAAGCTTGTGGGCAAGTTCGCGACCGTGGGCGCTGCTGCGGGAGGAGCTGTTATTGCTGGTGTCTCGTACATCCAGTACCAGGCCGGGCGTATGTGTGAAGATATCAAAACATTGTTTTACGCGAATGCTGACAGGCAACAGAGGCAGGAACCTTTGCACTCGATCTCTTCCACCGAACCAAAGACGGTGCCTCCGAATTTGCGGGCGGGGCACTCAGCACAGCGAATGGATTCTTCGACCAAATAGAAAAGGGCTTCAAGTCGACCAAGGACGAACTTGAGAGCGTGCAGTACCCGGAATGGCTACAGAAGCTACTTGCCAAGGACGAGTCTGGTGGCGCGGGGGGCAATGGTGGCGGTAGAGGCCCGGAAGAACCCAAACAGAGCGGCTCTGGTGCAGCAGCAGCTGGTGCATCAGGTGCCGCTGCTTTTGGATACTCGCAAGAAGATGACGAAGAGGATAGGCCGCAGGGGGAGAAGATTGCACGGGACGAGCAGATGATGATGCTCACCAAGAAGATGATTGAGATACGGGGGCTGCTGCAGACGGTTGGACAATCCGAATCGCTTACGCTGCCGTCCATTGTTGTTATCGGATCGCAATCCTCGGGAAAGAGTTCGGTACTCGAGGCCATCGTGGGCCACGAATTCCTGCCCAAGGGACACAATATGGTGACCCGGCGACCCATCGAGCTTACCCTCGTAAATACCCCCGATGCGCGCGCCGAATACTGCGAGTTCCCTGCTATTGGTCTGGGCAAGGTCACAGACTTCAGCCAGGTGCAGAAGACGCTGACGGACCTGAATCTCGCTGTGCCCGCTACCGATTGTGTATCCGACGACCCCATCCAGCTGAGGATATACTCGCCAAACGTGCCCGACCTGTCATTGATCGATCTCCCGGGATACATTCAGGTTGTCGGTCGAGACCAGCCCCCGCAGCTAAAGGAGAAGATTTCGCAGCTTTGCGAAAAATACATCAGGGCACCCAATGTTATTCTCGCCATCTCAGCGGCAGATGTGGATCTGGCTAACAGCACCGCACTGCGAGCTTCCAGGAGAATGGACCCTCGTGGTGAGCGAACCATCGGTGTCATCACGAAAATGGATCTTGTAGATGCCGAGCGGGGTGCTAGTCTTTTGAATGACCAGAAATATGCTCTTCGGTTAGGATACGTTGGCGTAGTATGCCGCGTACCCGCCGGTGCAGGCGGCTCCAAACTATTCAGTCGCGGCAACGGCAACATTTCAAACGCCATCACCAAGAACGAGAACGCTTACTTTGGGTCTCATCCTGAGTTCTCAAATGGATCCGAGCTGGCTGTAGGCACCCAGAACCTCAAGAAGAAGCTCATGCATGTGCTTGAGCAGACCATGGCTGGCAGCCTGAAGACGACGAGCGAGGCTATCCAGAGGGAGCTTGAAGAAGCGAGGTACGAGTACAAGGTGCAGTACAACGAGAGACCCATCAGCGCAGAGTCGTACCTCGCAGAGTCACTTGACGCTTTCAAGCACTCATTCCGCGGTTTCACAGATCAGTTTGGCCGTCAACAGGTTCGCGACCTGCTCAAGCACGAGCTCGACCAGCAGGTGCTCAACTTGCTTGCACAGCGCTACTGGAACAGGCCGTTCGATGACCTTAGCGTCCCCTTCCCTGAAACCGACCCACTCACCAATCTTGCAAAGGCAGACATCGAGGGCGAGGATCAGATCTGGCGAATCAAGCTTGACAGCTCTAGTGCTGCCCTAACAAAGCTCGGTGTAGGACGTCTAGCTACCAACGTCGTCGCAAATGCCCTCCAAGCGCACATCGACCGTCTCATCACAAACTCACGCTTTGCTGCTCACCCGTTTGCCCGACAAGCCATCACCGATGCCTCGACATCAATACTAAAGGACCTCTCCTACGACATTTCCGATGAGTTGGAAATTTGCATCAAGCCCTACAAATACCGCATCGAAGTCGAAGACAACGAATGGGCCAAGGGCCGCGAGAATGTGACTGCAGTGCTTAAGGATGAGCTTAAGGTAGTAGAGTCTGCTGTCAAGCAGCTCGAGGACCAAGTTGGCGGCCGCAAGAAGGTCAGAGATGTCATGAACTTCATCGACCGCGTACGAAGTGGCCAAGTCGTTCTTGAGGGTGATGGCGTAGGTGGCGCTGGAGGCTTCAGCTCAGCTCTTCTTGCCAAAGGTAAGCTTTTCTATTCAGGTTCCCACAGTAATGCCAAAAAATGCTAATAATGTTTGCAGGCCGAGAGGCTGTCTTCCTCCGCGACCGCATCGATGTCCTGAAACTCCGTCTCATGGCCATCAAGAGCAAACAATGCGCTAGCAAAAAGAACAAATACCACTGCCCCGAAGTTTTCCTCGACGCCGTAGCAGACAAGCTCACCACAACCGCCGACCTCTTCCTGGACGCCGAGTTGCTGTCGAAGTTCTACTACATCGTACGTCAATCCCCATGACCCTAACTCCAAATACCTTTCCGTGATCATAGTGCTAACATGTCGCGCAGTTCCCCCGCGAACTCGACGCCCGTCTAGGCCGCGGTCTTTCCCAAGAAGAAATCGACCGCTTCGCAAAGGAAGACCCCAAGATCAAACGCCATATCGATGTCGTGCGCCGCAAGGACCTGCTCGAGCATGTGCTTAAGGAGATGGAGGGTCTGCGCCAGCTGGAACAAAGGGAGAAACGCATGATGAGTCGGGGACGTGAGGACAGATCTGACCGGAGGAAGAAGGGTTGGTTCTAGTTCACGTGTGATGAAGAGGCTTGATTGCATGATTCATGAATAGGGCTACTTATATTGCAAGTGTTGGACTTTATAGACTGTATGGCGCTACAGGCGTAAGTTCTTTGACGAAGAGAAGGCGGGTGGGTGGGGTGTGCTTGAGGGAAAGAGGGGGGAAATTACGCTTCTTATTTTCTTTTTCTTGATGTATTCATGAAGAGTTCGCTACTCATACATTTTTCACTCCTTCTCTTCTCTTCAATCGGGATTACATGACTGTATACCCCCGCTGAAAATTGTGTCATTCGTCCTGCGACGACGACCACAACAACATCACCATGAAGCCAGGCGGCCTTACTTAGAAATATTCGGGTATCATTCATCTTTCATCTATCATGGCATAGGGTCTCTATCCTCCAGAGTAAATAAAAGAAAACATCGCAGTCGCAGTCGCATTCACACTCGCAGAAACACAATCAGAACATGCATCAACCAAGTACACCCCAATGCTTTCTAACCCCCCAATCCAAGCGCGTCATGCCCCTCAGATCATCACCATTCAAGTAACCCACGCCCTCTTCGACAAGCACCTTCCACACGCGATTGCGCAGTCCAACCGGCCACTTCGGCGCGCTCCAGTAACGGGCTTTGAGGCCCCTCTGCTCTGCACTAGCGATCTGAGTGCGGATC
This sequence comes from Stemphylium beticola, assembly GCA_029100535.1. Classification (NCBI taxonomy): domain Eukaryota; kingdom Fungi; phylum Ascomycota; class Dothideomycetes; order Pleosporales; family Pleosporaceae; genus Stemphylium; species Stemphylium beticola. The sequence goes on along the minus strand of JARBXR010000054.1, from coordinate 144,766 downwards.
TTGTCGAGTTGGGAGTCAGTCATGTGACCGAACCAGAGCCAACCGATGGAGCGACCAAAGTTCACAGAGGCGTAGTACGAGTTTGTGCTGTCAAAGTGCGAGGTTGGTGTTGTGCCGACGGTGCCTTGGCCGCCGCCCCAGCGTTTGCTGAGTGTTGTTGTCGTGTAAGAAGGAGAAGAAGGAGAAGGCGGGGAGGGGCTATCTTGCAGTTTATCCAATGGCGCGTCGAAGAAGATGTCGCGGTACGTTGAGTTTGCCGTGATGAGATCGAAAGGTGCGTTTCCGGTTGCCACCACTGTGATGGCGCCTGGGATGGTGGATACGCCGTCGAAGTAGGTCAGATACCCCTTTTCGCGCAGTGAGGAGAGTTGCTGGGATACCACGGGGAAGATGTCGCGGCCGTTGTTTTTGAAGTCGACGAGTAGAACGAGGGTTTGAGAGGGCTCCGTGTCGAAGATGCCAGTTTTGATGGTGGATTGGGTTCCGAATTCGCTGACAGTGTTCTTGTGGTCGAGCATCTTTTCCAGTGGATCGACATACATGGATGTGAAAGTCTTGTTTTGCCGGAGTGCGTTAGTGTTGTGGCCGACGAAGAGCTCGTCGTCGAAGAGCCAGACGTCGGCTTCCACGCCCGTGCAGCCCCAGCGGAGGGCGTCGTAGAGTGGGACTCGACGCCAGTAGTCGTTGTGTGAGTGACAGGGCACAGGTACTACATCCCGTGTGATGTCGAGTAGATTTGATTGGTCGGGTTGGCTCCAGTCGAAATTGGGCAGTACATGGTCGTCCAGGAAAGTGGGGATATAGCCCAGGAACACATTGACGATGTGAAGAACACCACTAGCGAAGTCAGCATATCGACTCTGGAGTCACCAAGATATGGCATGGCCGTAACTGCATGATTGCAGGGTCTCCCCTCGAATGGGAGATTGATATGCAGCCACGGGGCGGAAACGAGCGGAAGCTAGACTTGTCTGACGGGTACTTACAAGAAGATAACAACCAGCAACGGCATTATGACACATGCCCTGGTAGCATGCTTCTTCTTCAATCGATATCTCTTTGTTTGCTTCTTCTCGTCCGGCAATCGCACATGTCCAAAATCATCGTCGACGCGCGACCTTCCATTCCGTCTCCTGAGGCTCATCCTCAGCCGTTGCCAAAACCCGGGTCGTGGCCTTAACTCCTCGTCGTCAGAACTGAACGCTGAATCGTCGCCATCCTCTAGCGCACGTAGGGACCCATGAGGAGATATCTTGGTGGAAGAAGATATGTCAGAGACGGGAGAGCAATGGCGTAGAAGAGGCTGGGTAGTGGGTGAATATGGTGTTCCGGCCATAGTCAGGCACGAGCCAATTGCCGATGCGGATCTTGCACGATCTGTTGTCGGACCCTGAGCGTGGGGCAAGTGCGACCGGTATCGATTGCGCACTGTACTCCTTTTGTCGTCGTCGTCGTCCCTCAAAACAGTAACGAAAGGATGAGGTGTATCGGCGAAGTTTTGCAAAACTAGAAGTCTAATGGGGACCTCGTTTAGAAACCTTCCTGTTCGATAGTCGGTCAAAGGCGCCACGGGGGGTTTACCGCGAAATCCAGACTGTCAATGTTCCCGCCTTTCGGTTCGGAGGCTGCTAGACCGGGGCAGTGCACTTCTTCCGTGGGTGATAAGAGCCGCGCAGATGCAGGGTCCACTTCTCTCAACGCTCGTCAAACGCTTGCCGCGTAATGCAAGGAGTCTGAAGGTGAAAAAAAGGGCTGTGGTTTAGAAGCTTGGTGTGGGCAAACAGAGGGACCGGCTGCAAGGAGATTCTTATCGCGAAACGGGGTGCGACCGACCAGCCAAAAATTGAAACGAGCTGCAAACTACAAGCTCAAAGGGTGTATGATCTGTGGGTGACAGACACGGCAGTCTTCAAAGAGGGGTCCACAACGCCCAGCAATTCTCCCACGAGTGCGCTGTATCTTCGAGAACTGGTGCGCGATCTGGAGAGCGAGGTTCGGCACGCAACACCACCTGAGTTGGTGATTGGCTGGAGAAAGCAAAAGTTGGATACACGATGGGCAAGGGCTAACGACTCAACGACTCAGGTGGACAGTGGCTCAAGCAGATGATCACGATAGTTATACTGCGAAGGAGCACGTTCTTCAGCTTGATCGACTAGTGGGTGCACCTTAGGCACATGCGGTGACCCTGGTATGGATAGGCCTTTCCCCAGTCTTCCTTCGTTAGACTTGCGATGTGAGAGCTGTCGGTCCGAACCACGTCGCAACAGGTGCCAGATGCTGTCAAAATCGCGAAAGCCTACATTCAGCCTCCTTAATCTTCAAATTGACAGCGGACTTGCTGATTTGAACTTGCTGCATTCCCAAACCAGGGCTTATTCCCACGGTGCGGTATTCCGGGTATGACTGACAGCGGTCTAGACCTATGGGAATTTATCCCTCATCGTGGCGGTATGTCGGTCGGAAATAGCATTCAATGAAGTATCTTTCGTTTACAAGCAACATGGACCAGTGGGAGTCTGACCGTCAAGCCACAAGCAGTATTTGCGTATACAGAAGGCGGGGTGAGGCCGCGTAACACGTGCTAGTTCTGCCAAGATTACCGAAGTCCCACTTTACCATGATCCCTGCAGCAACTCCGCAACTTTTTTGCGACAACGACCAGAGCGTCGCCTGCATCTGCCGTCATATGCCATACCACATTCAGTAGCCAAAATGCCTCACAAGCACAAGCGCGTCGAGGAGGACGAGTCGCAGTACGTCACCTCAATGGCGCATTCTTTCCCACCATCTCAATGTCAGCCCTAACAAGTCTGGTAGATTCAACCTCCCACCCACAGTACACGCCGCACCCCTCGCCGTCGGCAAAGCGCGCACCTTCAATACCGCTCCGAAAGGCAAGAAGCGCAAAGTAAATCAGATCGAAGGTTATGGCGCCGACGACACACCCAAATCCTTTCAACGGCTCATGGCTTTTTCCCAAAGCGGGCCGAGAAAGCGCTCAGGCCTCGACGACGGCGCGATCAAAACCAAGAAACAGAAGAAGCAACAAGCCGCCACTGTTCAAGATGCGGAGAAGGACAATGCAAACAACAAAAGCGAAGAGCAGCCTGCGCAATCGAGCGCGGTGCTCAAGATCCAGCCTGGCGAGTCCATGGCAGACTTCCGCTCGCGTGTCGATCAAGCCCTACCACTATCCGGGATAAATAAATCTGGCAAGAAGGTCGCTGGTCTGAGTGATCACAGAGTCACCAAACACGAACGGCATCTCAAGCGTCTACAAAAGGGGTGGAGAGAGGAAGAAGCGAGGTTGCGCGAGAAGGAAATGGAGAAAAGGGAACTGGCAGAGGAAGAGGAGGACGAGCTAGATGCCATGTGGGAGGACAAGACAGCCGATCTCCCCACCAAACGAATGGTAGACGGAAAAAAGAAGAAGAACAAAAAGGGCAAGCGGAAGCTGAGAGTCGGAGAAGTAGCAGACGACAGCGAGGACGAGTGGGAAGCACTCAAGAAGAAGCGGGAGGAGAGGAAGGGTCTCCATGACATTGTTCATGCGCCGCCAACATTTACAAAAGCACCAAGGGAGATCTTCAAGGTGAAGAATGGAGCTGGCGCAAAGGTGGGTAATATACCCAACTCAGCGGGTAGTCTAAGAAAGAGGGAAGAGCTGGGTGAAGAACGCCAGAAGATGATTGATGCGTATCGCCAGATGATGGCAGCGAAGAAAGGAGAGACTACAGAAAAGCTCACATAATGCTAGAGTAACATGTAGATGACTATGGTTAGGTATGCCTCAACTTTCATGTCTGATATCTGTACATCTGTGAACTTGCTAATGGGTCATCAATGTCGCAGCTGCTTTAAACTTGCCTACATCTCGAAGAACCCAGCCCTTGGAACCGTTCTAATGTAGTTTTCTAAGAATCGCGCGCATAAACCTGCTTGCCTACCCTACTTGAGAGTATAGGGCAAAAGATGACGATGTATTGTGCCACACGCTATTGATGGAAGAAGCAACAGATTCAAGGTGCAGTGATTATCCTCAAGTAAACTGCGTCTTGCGGCGAATTGGGACGCGGCCGTACATTCCATGCATTTCCTGTTACAGTAACACAAGAACATCCATTAATTACAGCACTATTTCACGACAGTGATTTTTCGCGTTCGCCAAAGCGACGGATTGCCAATACCAAAGGGAGCAGAAGATCGACATTTCCCTTCTAGCTGTCTCTGCTCTAGCGGGTCTTGGGATGTTTCCTGATAGGGTAGGTCTGAAGCTGCCGTTGATTGCGGTAGGGTTTGCAAAAGCAAAAGATCGCGGTTACTGAAAGCGGGAAAGATCTTCATTGCCTGTTGGGGTAAGTCTGTAAGAAGTCCGTTGATTGCGGCACCGCGCGAGAGCGATTGATCGCGAACACCACAGCGATCGGTCGCGAAGACGCATGTGGGGCAATACAGCGCGATACGGCATGCGTTCTGGTTTCGCGCGAGCCAAGTGACTATCGTTGAGACGTTGGTTGTACGTTGAGTGATGGTACAGCATCTTTCCCGTCTGCATAGATAATTCGAGCCTGATTGTAGTTTCCGACAACCAGTGCGAAGGCCGGAGAATTGCGCACAACGCTCTGGCAGACATGCACATGCAGAAAGTGAACCATTTCCTACTGTAGTAATTTGCAAGAACCGTGGATGGCTGCCGCAGCAGACTCGGAGCATGTGACTTGACCACTTTCCTATCAAGGCAACTTGCATCGGCTGTGGGATGCAGTGAAACCGACAGCGACCCGTCGCGAACAGCAAATCGCGGTCGTGCAGCAAGCAGGGCTGTCAGCATTACCCTACAGAGTAAGTTCTGGACGCCGTAGATTCCAGCGATCAAAGTCGTTCATTGTAAGGGGCAGTTATAGGCAATAGCATTTGCTTCACACTGCAAGAGATTAGTGGGGGATGGCTCTGTATTGCTATACTAGGTAGGGTGGTAGTAGGAATAATTCTTGTCCTCCTTACACGCGCAGCGTAGGTTAAGAGTAGGTGTATATGCCAAGGCGCGAGTGAGAGAAGCAAACATGTTGGGACTGTGACCCTCCTCATCACGGGACCTTTAGCAATCCAGTGTTACACATGCCCACTATCGTTAGGAGTCACTATGACTATCACACAAGTATATAATTACCTACTAGACAGCGCACCCTTATGGTCGCTGTGTTCAACTTCGAAATCTAAGGATTAGTACTTGATTCTCAACCCTTATATTATTATATCGATCTTCCCATCGTGCTAGTACAACCCGTCCATCGCAAAACCGCTCATTTCCGAGAACCAACCCTAGGTCATCTAAGGACGACATTTACACGCACCCCTTCACCACTACCTGTCAGTAACTCGCCCTGGCTGTCGCAAACCCCTAGCAATACCCTTAAATTAGGGTCCCAATCGACGCTAGTGAAGCAGAGGATTCAGAGGCATATAGATAGCTCGCTAATAAGTATCGTTAAGCACTTTGAACACCTTGCTAAAGGCGCAGTATTGATAGCGCATAAGCTGGTGTTAGCCCAAAAGGAGATTACTGAGCTCCGAGCGGCCAATGAGGCTGCTACACGACGTAAATCGCACAAAAAAAAACGGGTTAAGGCAGAAGGGTCCTTAATAGTAGAGGATGGCCAGCGCAGGACTGCTCTACAGGAGTTTGGGGCGCGCAGTGATGGGAAGAGGGCAAAGAGGCAGGTGCGCGCTAAAGAGGGTGAGCCATCCCAAAAACGCTGTGGACGCTGCAACAATACGGGGCACAATGCGCGAACGTGCGACTATGTAGCAGAAGTAGCCTCTCAATGATATTTTCGTGTCTTCTATGCTCTATCGTGCCAGAGTGGGTTATAATAGGCCATAATGGGGAGTGTTTTAGTGGAGTCTTGGCAAAGGTGGCATGCGAAGCATGCACCTACGTTAGCGCTGTATTGTTTATTATAAGTACGAATAACTGTGATATTTTGCGAACAGCGAGGGGAGCCGGGCGAGCCGGGCCTTCGCTCATGACGCGTGCGTGATATCCTCCAGAAAGGGTAACTCCTGAGGACTGTTGATTGCAGAGGCCGACAGCGATGTTTTGCGAACGACAGTGCAGTTTCACCGCAACACGTGAGTGTGCTTACTTTCCCAATGAGGCATGTTGGATTATCCGTGGATTACGTTGCACTTTGAAAGTGATTGCTCGAACGCCAGAGCGACAGCGAGTGCAGGTGTCTCCGTGAGCGAAACGCTAGGCTCTTTCAGGGAAAGCTTGGTGCCTGCTGCTGTATTCACGAAGCATGTTTTTCCCGGTTTGAGGCCTTGGGCGCTGTTCTGCTATTCATCCAAACAAAGACGTAATATATAAACGTAATACATAGGCTACATTCGTCACTTATTCTAGTAATAGGGAGCTGGTAAGCTTCATGTTCGAGGTTGGTAAGACAACTACATCATAGTGCTCTTCTTGGAAAGGGGAAGTACGTTTTGTGTAATGCTTTTTAATTGTATTCGAGTTCCTACTACTAAAACATGCTCCCATAAACCTAGTTATCACCCGATGAACCGGTTGTACAACTACTCTGCGCTATCGCAATTGCCGCCTTGGCTTGTAGCACTCCCTTGGGAACAGAACTGCAGGTGCAGCCATCCGAAGCGGCAGTGCCCACGACAGCTGTGGTCGTAAACGATACATGGTGTTGTGATGAGGGCGTTGCGAGAAATCGATCCATGGGATGCATGTCCGGGTGGGTATTCATAGGCGCCGTGAGCTGAAGGAGTGCATCGTGATATGGGCACGCTGGTACACTTGTGTGGCTGGTCGTTCGTTTTGCTGTCCAATTAGTATCTGTAAGCGGCTAAGTTCGAGTATTAGACGTACTGAGCTGGACAGGCACTTCAGTAGGGCCTTGCCGAATAGACGTCCTTGAGCGTCCTAGTGATGAAAACATTGTCTGTGTAAGTAATCGTCGCAGCGATACAATAGCTTGATAATGGAGGCATAGAGTGTGGACAAAATGGTATAGGACCGAAGATATGTAAATTCTTTGTACATGTGGCAGTAATCTCAATAGTTTTATTTTCAGCCATGCCGGTCATATATGTGCAGATACGCAGGAACATGGGGTGGCAAACCGCCATCGGTGGTGCATACGTGGGCTGCGAAAAGGTTGGTGTAACCGACCGATGAGCCCAGTGGAAGAGAAGCACATGGTCGAAGCTCGCCCCGGGCTCTTTCTCAACGAATATGCAAGAGTAGACCAATTACCGGGACGATAGACAAAGAGGTTACATAGTCCGACAGCGGCTGCAGGCCGAGGAGCCTCGAGTGATAAGACAAAAGATACCGTGGACGATGAAGCGTCTGGCTAGCGTACGCCGGCACAATGTGGAGATCAAAGCGTCTGATGGGAAAGCATGGGAAGGCTTGGGCAAGGCTACCTGACGTCCTGGTTGCTTACTCCGTCATTGGAGAGATAGTACCGGCCACCCGGTTCGAACAAATTTTGGGTTTGAGGCGCACATGGAGCGATTCTCCAATCTTGGGAATGGTGTGGGTAAAAATGGGTATGCCAGCGTTGCCCTAATTGAGATGGTGTGCGTTATGCAGGTCGCAGCCTTGCAGCCAAGTCTAGCAAGCTAAGTGATGTAAGACGCAAGTGCAGGCTTGCTATGATAGCATCCCCGTGTCGTGAATATCATACACCTCCTTCGTACGGATGTCAATTTACAGGAACGGCCATGTTTAGCTTGCCACCGGTGCAGTCTGAAGTCAAGATGGTGTAGAAACAGATGAACATGTAACCGCCAGTCTTGAAGGTGAAAGAGAAAACTAGATCAAGCTCGAAGTGCGATGCCTTGGTTTGTCTCTAGCATCTTGGCTCACACCAGACTAAACTCTGGTGACAGCGAAGAGGATGCAAGTCAGGAGGGTACAACACTGACCGTCTGGTGATCTTTACGATGTCCCTAATGGCGGGCCCATGCTCGTTCAACTGATCAGTCTTACTTCCAAAGCCCAGGGTCGGATCAGCGGAACGAAAGAGATTGGGGCTGGCACGGAACTGCAGTCTGGTTTGCCTCGCCGAGCTACTATGTAGAAAATGCAGGAGCTCTACAAGTAGATAAGCGCCGGCATTTTCTCTTTCTCTTCACTCATTCCGTCGCAACGGTGGTCGACAAGGTATAGGCCCGAGGAGACGGAGGGGACTATTATTGGCAGCCTTATCGCTTGCACCGAAGTCCCGACGTTACAATGGAATTAAACGGCCGTAAGGGCAAGACGAGGATCTGGTGCCTTGAATTTAGTGGGGGATAGTGGAGCGTAACGTAGTCGGAGCTCCTGTGCGCTAGGACCCCGCTGTCTATAAATGGTGTGCGTCTGGAGAAGTCGGCACCCCACAAAACGCTTGTGGGGGGTGTATGTCAACCCCGACCACCCTGAAGGCATCTCAGCGCAAGCGATCGAGATGTGTGACTCTATCGGCGAGCCCGAGGCCTCAAATGCGATTGCCATTTCGCAGGCCGGTCGCCATCAGACGTAAGGAAGAGGATAGAAGATAGGGCATGACAACATGAAAAGGCGTGACAGCAGAAAACCGGCCGATGGCACGAGTGAGGGGCCAACAAGAGTAAAAAAACGTGTAGACAGGCTGACTGCGGCTGTCTCAGCCCCTTAGCATGTCGAATTCTAGGGCCTTAACCGAGTTGCGCAAGGTTTCATTTTCTGGTGCGCGGGCTATTGTCTGATAATAGAACAAGAAAAGTCTGATTTCAGCCGCGCGCGCGGAGTAAGATGATGATATTATCAATCGAAGTTGGGAGTGCATTTGCGGAAACGAGCGACGGTCGTGGTGGTCCCGGCGTGCATGTGTAAAGCGAAGGAGTGAGAAGGGGGCAAGCACGACGCAATCGTGGAACTACAGAGGGGGCCAAAACACTTAGTCACCCTTGGCAACACGCGGCCTCGTCCCGAAATACACAACAGTTGGTTCCATCAGTACGAGTTGTCTGCAAGTTCAACTTTGAGCCAAATGCTTGTGTCTTATTCCTACCCAGAATCAGGATCTTGGGCTATGACGGGGATGATCGCAGATGGTTCCAGATTGAATATTCATTCTCACCAACACCAGACCACTATAGTGAACGCAGTGAAGGATACAGTATTCCGAATTTATACACTAGGTCAATACACGAGGTGGAGAAATATCATCCCGACTCACATGCTAGGGAGATGTTACTGACAGCAGCGTTGTGGCTACGCAATTACCCAAGTGCTCTTCTTGCCATGATAGTGATTGGGCATGATCACCCCAGAAGTGTTATTAGATCTATAGGTGTAGGATGTATTAAGCATTAAGAAGTAGCCTCTTGCTTATGCTGCTGTCTTGGCTGGTTCGCCCTCCTTGATGTCGAGCTTCTCAACACCTTCGGCAAGCTCAGCACCGTTGGCATCTCCCGCTGTTGCAGGTGCTGCAGTGTCTTTTGACTCTACCGCCTCTGCTACAGGCTCTGCTTTTCCAGTGTTGAGACTTGGCTCCTCCCCACCCCAAAGGTAGATTTCACTTTCGCCAATGATCTTGCCAGCCTTTTCCCATCGCTCTTTCCTTTGCTGTCTCCTCTCGTTGGTGAGCTTCTCAAGCGCGGGCCAGTAGATTGAGTGATCATATTTGAAGTCTACCTCACCACCAGAGACCTTCATGAGCTGAGAGGCGGGGACGTGGTTGGGAAGGGGTTCGTTCGACTTGATCTTCGATTTTGTGACGGGATCGATGAAGGGGTTCACCAGCTTGAGGAATGTGTTCACATACCAGGGGACTATTCTGATGTTAGCATTGGTACATTGTGTTCGGGAAGCGTAGCACCTACGGTTCGTGAGCAGCGCCCTGCCAAGGCGCTCGGGGTAGTGGTTCTGAAGGATGTCCAGGACCTGCTTTGCTACTCCCAAGCTAGGGGTTCCCCCAGCCCCAGTGTTCCGGAAGTCGATCAACAGTGCCAAGCTCTCTTGACCAGGCGGGTGAAGGTCAATGGTGCGCTCTAGCATGTACACCAAGTGCTCCACGCGTTTGGGCGTCTCTTTGGTGTTCTGGTTTTGTGGTAGTAGGTAGAGGCATGGCCTTCCGTCGTTGTCGAAACCTAGCAAGACTTGCTTGCCAGTAGCATTCTCCTCAGAGATGTATTCGGCGGTGAAACGGTCTGTACCATATTCGCGACGCCAAACTAGAGTAGAGCGCAGACGCTGGGTGGCTTGCTGGACATTCCACTTGGTAGCGCGGAGGTATCTGAGGAGGCATTCGCGGGTGAGCCACATGCGCTCATCGTCGGTGATAGGCGAGGTTTCGGCAGTCTTTGCGGACGTGGTAGGCAGCGACTCCCAGGCGCGAACATCGGCAAGGAGCTGCTCGTACTTGGTTTGTTGGTCGGCGGTGAGAACGGGGGCAGCTGCAGGCTTGCAGCCAGGGACGGGCTCAGCGAAGGGGCCGATCGCTGACATTTTGAGGGGACTGAGATGCGAACTACGGAAGTGGTAATCTCAATGATACGGGAATTCAGAATATTCGAATCAAGCCCTCAATTGCGTTGTTGAGGCTGCCGGATAACTTTTTGGGTAACATGGAGGACCCTGCATGCATGGCGATCGCCGCTAGGCTGTCTCCATGCTAGCCCCGCCCGACGCGTAGACGCGTCTTCGGGTCTTCGGTGTTTCCACGCGCAAAGTGCCTCCACGGTCAACATCCCAAATTACCCATAATCGCAACTGAAATGGACGACGTAACGATCGAGCTCACCGAGCGCTTTGAGCGCTATTGTGATACTAAAGATGATGAATTTCCTGCCGATGTCCTCGCTGAACTGCAATCGATGTGCCGATTATATTCCATCTCGCCAGAGGAATTGGACTTCAAATGGCAGGCTTACAACATGAAGATGGGCGGGGAAGAAAACAAGATGGATGTGAAGACTGCGCGGGACTTCAAGAAGACCATACAAGACGCATTAGAACGAGAAAGCAGAGGGAAGGCCCAGGCAAGGAACGATATCAAGCGGGGTCAGCCAACACCACGAGCAAAGGGCGGAGATATGTTCGACATGTAGGTTCTGCAACGATCAAAGTATACGGAGAATATCAATAACCGGAAACAGACTAGAGGGACTCGTCCCGAATACACCACGCCAGAGCGCCCCAAACGGCGTCAATGGCAGCACCGTGAAGCGCAAGGCGAACTTCCAAACTCCAGGAAGCAAAGCGAACAAGGCACATGAAATGAGCTCTCCAGGAGGCTTCATGACCCCAAAGGCCGAGACTTCTGGCGGACCGTAAGCATTCGAAGCAGTACTGTATAATCGTTTTCTAATACTTGTCTAGTGTATTTGACTTTGCCTCTCGCACCAATGCGAACGACATCACCGAACAATTCATGCAGGCAGACATCGCCATCCCAGAGCCGCCTTCAGAAGAGCCAAAAGAACCCCGTATCAAGCTCAAGGCCAATACAGACATGTCCAAGTTCTCATATCGGACCATGGCTATGAAACTTTCGGAGGCATCAGAGGTACTGGACGACAGGATTGACGAATTCCGGGAAGTTCTCAGGGAATCCGCAGGTCTGGACGAAAGCGCGTTCGGTAATCCGAACTACCCCTCGCCGAGCGAAATTATCGCTGTCGGGCGGATAGCATGCGACACAAGCGAGGGCAAGCTCAATACCGCGTCGATAGTGCTGGAGGGTTCGCGAAGGAATGGCTCGGGGCGACGTATACCCTTGAATGTCGAGGGACTGTCATCGTACGACTTCTTCCCTGGCCAGATTGTTGCTCTGCGCGGCACCAACGCATCGGGCGACGCATTTGTAGTATCTGAGGTACTCTCGCTACCACTTCTGAATCCGCCTGCTACAAAACCAGATGTGCTAGACGCCATCAACACGCGGTACCTCGACACACCCGACTCGGATCCAGACAATGTCCGGCCTTTGACTCTTATGATCGCATCCGGGCCCTATACGACGGACCAAAACCTTGACTTTGCGCCTCTACATACTTTCCTTGATAAGGCTGCTGAGGCCTACGCAGATTCCATCATTCTAATTGGCCCCTTTCTCGACGCAGAGCATCCTCAAATTCGGTCAGGAGATTTTGATGCGCCGCCAAACGCGAACCCAGATCAAGCTACCATGACTGATCTCTTCCGACACCACATCTCTAGCGCTATTCAGAACTTCAACAAACGAGTACCAACATGTAACGTTCTCTTGGTGCCCAGTCTGCGAGACGCGCATCACCATCATGCTGCTTTCCCACAAGACAAGTTCATCAAAAAGGAGCTCAGCTTTGGAGCAGCAGGGAAGATGGTGCAGTGCGTAACGAACCCAATGACCGTTAGCATGAATGAAATGACGGTGGGTATGTCTTCAATTGACAACCTTGACATGCTGCGAAGAGAAGAGCTCGCAGGTGGCAAGGCACGACAAACGAATATTTACGAACGCTGTGCTCGCAACTTAATTGAACAACGGAGCTTCCTGCCTCTGTTCCCACCAACCGGGAGAGACAAACAGCAGTTTATGCCAGCACCAATCGAAGAGAAGGTGATGAGGAGTGACACAGCCAGTAGCGAGCGGAAGGAGGGTGAAGAAGCAGAAGAGGAGCAGACGCCTTCTCCATTCCTTCCGCTTGGCACCATGCTCGATACCAGCTATCTAAAACTGGGCGAAATGCTCAATGTGCGGCCTGACATACTCATCACCCCCAGCGTGCTCCAAGGCACTGTCAAGGTATAGCCTCTGGCGAACTTATTCTACAGCAACTTACTAACAGTGATCCAGGTTGTCGAGTCTGTGTTGGTAATCAATCCGGGCACATTGGCCAAACGACGCGCAGCCGGAACATACGCACGTATGATTGTTCAGCCTGCCGCTGTCAATGACACGGAAAGAGAGAAGGGGCTCGCTGTAGCGCATAAGCTCTGGGAGAGGACGCGAGTGGATATTGTACGAATCTAGATGCTTGTTTGTTGCACAGCAATGGGAGCAGATGTTCAAGTGGTAGTGGAAACACTTTGTTGCTTGGTAGTTAGAACAATGTGCTTGTCAATGGTAGCCTTTGGCGCTTCAGCGTGTCCAAGTCTGCAGAGCCAGGAAATTTATAATTCTTTTCGTATGTGGTTATACTGATGTTCTGAATGACCCTTGAGCCACATGATCCCGCGTCACTTTTACGACTCGGCCAACTAGTCTGTTGAGCTGAACGTGCACCGAGCCTGGTTCAGGGCTCATCCACGCTGTAAGTTGACCTACCGTCAACACTATCTTTCCAGCTTCACTCCAAAATTCCGAAACATTGGGAATTATGCAAACATCTTCACCTCGACAATTTTGATTGTTTCGGGAAGGCACTAGTCGCATTTCATCCACCCACGTCACAGCACCGCTTGCCAGTGAGAGCAATCAGCCCTATATGGTACATTTGCGCGGCTTGGCCCGTCAACTGCTCTGCTTCAAGCGCACAGATATTGACGGGGCGCACGAGCTTCCTCCTGCCCGGCAAGAACACACATCTCTGAACTCTCACTTCCCAAGTCACTCGCAGTCGCACGGCGCTCGACCAGCTCAGCCTCCACGCCATTCTACCGATAGTGCTCAGCAAGACGCCGACTCGATGCCGCCAAAGCGCAAGAACGCAGATAGCGCTGCAGCCACCAACGATGCCGACAGGAAAACTAAAGTTCCCAAGAGGAGCAAGAAAACTGCGCCTGGCGCTGACGAAGGTAAGAAGACGTTTTCTTTTCTCTCTCTTGACCTCGGCGTGGTCAGGAGATGTATCCTGGTCAAGCAAGTAAGAGGCCGAGCTGCAGGTCAGCCTCGTCGCTGCGGCCTTAATTCCGGGGCCTGGGTGCACCAAGCGGCCAATGGTGGGCTGTCGGCGGGGTCGGTCAATTGCTGCCTCGACGCTGCGTCACATCTCGCCCAAGATATCCATTCACCACGGTTCTGTCACTTGTGGCGCATGGCCAGACTTGAGCATACTCTGAATAGTCCAGCATCCTTTCATTGCGCTATCCCTCTCACTTCACGTTAAAATTCTGCCTGCCACTCGCGCGACTCGTCACAACTCCGCGACTACTGCGCACCTCGAGCTTGCATCCTGGAGCCCAGCGACTTGCACACGCCACTAACACAAGATGCCCGCAGTATACAGCTCCCAGCAGAAGGCTGCCATCCAGCAGTTCATAAGCTTCACTCAGGTCGACAGGAACACCGCGGTGAGGGCATTGAAGAGCCATGGATGGGACGCGCAAAACGCCGTGAATGCGTAAGTATTGTCTTCTCTATATTCACCAGTCCTGCATAGCATCTCCCTTGACTATACCCCGCCTCTACACGTCGGTGTAGTGGAATCTTGGTATGAAATCGCCGACCGCACAACCGACCGATACTGCCTCGTGGGATCCAACTTGCGACACCGAATTTGGGAGAAGATGAACAATTGGCCGCCACCGATTATATATGTGTCGCATGCATATATGAAAGGCGTCAGTAGCTCTGAGAATTCTGGGAACCACAAAACGCTATATGCGTGTGGTGATGGGATGCCACAATGGAAGCTGTCGTGCATGGAAGCACGGCGGCTGGGTAGCCACGGACGACAACCCTTGGAAAGGACGACACACGAGAAAGTTCTTGCACCGCGAAAGTCTCTTTCGGGGAAGCCGGCACCATGGCTGCTTCTTTGAGTCAGTCTGCACAGCATTATGCCTTCCTTCGCACACTATCAGGCCACAACAAAACGTCCCGACTTTTGCCATCACCCACCTTCGCTTCAGTAAATCGACCACATAGAGGGCATATCCAACGTCAGTAGCAATACAAAAGCTGCAAATCTCCCTGGTCATCGTTACATTCGGCTGCCGAGATTCGACTGATCACCTCGGCTCACTATGTTCGGGTCATCGCAAGATAGAGCCAGACAGCTTGCAGGGCGTAATCGACGAGAACGTATTAGCTCCATCGGATCGCACTCCAGCTCTCGCTCTATTGGCTCTTCCTATGCTCCCATCGACCCACTGAATTTCGAAAAAGAGCAGCCGATTGGTGGCTCGATGTCACCCTCTGTCCCTCAGCTACCGATTTGGCCACACCCTCCCGAGGTAGAGCAACACCGGCTGCAATCTGAGCACCTCAGTCAGGTTTTATACAACAGCCTCGACCTTTGTGTGCCTGCCAGCCTACCCCAGCGTCAATCTGGATCATTTCATCACATTCGGTACGGGAGCCTGGGCACTCCTTCATCCCTCCAATGCGGAACATCACGGCCCCTTCCCAGGCTCTGTATTTGCCAGGCCCATCTACTCTCCTCCGCCTACGGAGCCTGTTATATGCCTCTCTGGCGGCTACATCCCTCATATCTCAATACTTGAAATTCTCAAATTCACAGATGCTAACACCTTGGTGCAGATACTATAGCGGTGGCGGTGCGCCACAGGCTTCCTCTGCAGCCAAGTCTACTCTCAACACCCTGTTCGACAAGTACCAAGTCGCTGGCGCCCAAGACAAGGACATTGTCGGTGTGGATGGTACCTTCAACTACTTCCAGAGCATTGACGTCAACCCTGAAGGCTTAGAAGCACTCGCCGCTCTCGAAATTGTACAGGCACCTACCATGGGCGAGATGAGTCGTGAAGGGTTTGTGAAGGGCTGGTCAGAGCGCAAGTAAGTCGGATTCCATAACATTCCTACTACAAAAGTATCATGGTTCTAACTGGATGATAGCTGCGAGACGATCGCCAAGCAAAAAGACTACATCCAGGATCTCAAGCGCAAGCTTCCTGAGAACAAGGAAGTCTTCACTCGGATCTACAAGTACACATTCCCCATTGCCAGGGCTGCAGGCCAGAAAGCTGTCGCACTCGAGGACGCGGTCCTGTACTGGGAGCTTCTCTTCGCATCGCCATTGTCTGCAGTCAAGTGGTCAAGCGAGAGTACGCCATGGCTAAGCTGGTGGACTGAGTTTGTCACTTCGGAATGGAAAAAGAGCGTCAACAAGGACATGTGGAACGAGACACTCAAGTTTGCGCAGCTTACCCTTGACGACGAGACGTTGGGTTTCTGGAACGAGGAGTCTTCGTGGCCTTCTGTCATCGATGAGTTCGTCGAGTGGGTTAAAAGGGAGAAACGTGAGGATACCAGGGAGGAAGTAATGGACGAGGAGTACTGAGCCTGGTCGACGCTGTGGACGACGGTCTTCTGATGATTTGGGTCTCACCTGGGCTGACTAGCGGGGAGTTACGGTAGACGACATGATTTACTACTACGATGGCTGATGGCAGCTTGCACATCAGAAGGCGGTTTGTTTGATGCATGGTTACGATATTCACGGGAGCATAACATACCTTTCAGCCTGATTTTGGGCTCTTCAATCGTCGTCTAGCAGATAGAGTAGCTCGGTATGAATAATACACGGCCAGCTTTCATTGATTGCCGGATGGAATCGAGTACGTTTACTGTCAGGTGTAGGCCTAAAGATACTTCTCGACCCCGGCGAGATTGGCTAGAATTTGAGATGTGGATCCCGAAGAGTGGGTGCAGCATCTACAATGTGGCATCGATGCAGTCGTAAAGTCTGGCTGTGGTAGGTGGTAAATGCGCGGGATGGCAGCTGTCTACAAGCACCGACGCACACTTTCTTTGCAACAGCTCATCTCGGATAGCGACGCGCGCATCAGTCCCCATGTTGCGGTGATGGTGGCCGAAAAGAGGGTGTGGCTAGGGCAGCTCCAGCCAGCGCTCGCTTAAGTGCGACTAGCGTCTTAGCAGAGCCAACAGTGCCGGGCTTGATTTTCGCTGGACCTCGACAACGTCCAGTTCCTCACGACAAACTAACCACACAGCAGTCAAAGTGCGTATACCCGAGCAACGGATTGCTGTCACTGTGCTGACCCTCTACAGATGGTCGCCGCTAAGAAGCACGTTCCGATCATCAAGAAGCGTACGCCGCACCTGCCTCGATGACCTCGAAATTTCGCGACTGACGTATCCGTTTACAGACCGCAAGCGCTTCAACCGCCACCAGTCGGACCGCTTCAAGTGTAAGAGAGACTCTTAGATGGGAGCAAAGGGGACGGGATCTGACAATGGATAGGCGTCGACCCCTCATGGCGTAAGCCCAAGGGTATCGACAACTGCGTCCGCAGACGGTTCAAGGGCCAGGCTGCTATGCCCAAGGTACGACTTCCATCACCGCACGATTCGCAAAGGACTCTCCTGTTACCGGCACATGGCGTTTTTTACTTTTGGAACAAGACGGGAAGCTTGATGGACAAGGACTGATGAAATGCCGAACAGATCGGATACGGCTCCAACAAGAAGACCCGCCACATGATGCCCAGCGGCCACAAGGCCTTTGTCGTCAACAACGGTATGCTACACACTGGTCGTCGCAGCATTCCTGGACGCAGCTAACAAATTCAGTCGCCGATGTTGACCTTCTCCTCATGCACAACGCCACCTTCGCCGCAGAGTACGTTGAGCCGACTACACCACTCACCACGCACGACGCTAACATTGCGACAGGATCGCTCACGCTGTCTCAGCACGAAAGCGCATCGACATCATTGCTCGCGCGAAGCAAATCGGTGTCAAGGTCACCAACGGCAAGGCCCGCGTCAAGACCGAGTCATAGAGATGTGTGGATTTTCACTTTGGGGCGGGGCATACAAGGCGTCTCTCTGATTAGTTACGATCTCAATGGGAAGGCTTTTCACCCTCTTCGGCTCACAGTACCCTTTTGATGCGGTACGAGGAGAGGCATGCACTTCAAAACAGCATTGCGACATGTTACTACGGGATGCCCAAGGACATGAAAGGACAGAAGCTGTAGGAATGCAATGAAAATGAGCCAAACCCAGGACGATATCTCCAAATGACGTAGGATGCGTGATCTGTTTTCGATTGGACAATTTCTTCATGAGTGATTGCCTGATTGTTTGAACCAAGTGCTTGCTTCTTCGATGGCGGTAGCCCTTCTTATCTGCCCTGCAGGCCGCTGCGTCATCTCCAAAAGGGTTCGCGCCAATGCTTTGAGTATATCAAGTATCTGCGCCAAGATTCGGGACTCTACTGGGGCCTAGTTCTCTTCACATGCTAAATAACACATGGCGCCAGAGGGCACTGCATCGAGACAATCCAGGCACATGCATCTGGTGTCCTGCAGAATTACATCGCGTCGTTGTTGCTGACAGCATCCAAGCCGTGTTCAGTGAATCAGCAATGGCACATGGACTTGTGGATTCACGCAGGAGACGCTATCGGGCGTACGGTAACACGCGACCCAACATACCGCTTCAACCCACGTGGTGCAATATATCCTTATCAGAAATACCATGTCTGATTATTCTCGTAGCTTGCTTTGCGCTGCATAAGCATATTTACCCGGCTGAAGTGGCAGACTCCCGTATCCGCACAGCATCGAAGCTCAACATGTGGCATGACTCCGGCAGCCATGCTCCATCACACGAGATTTTCAGCTCGCCCAACCTCACCGCCGCGAGTTGACGAGATGATGGCTACCACCCGCATGCAGGCTGATAAGGAACGTTTCCCGATAGTAAAGCCGTGGCGCGTGCGAGTCGCAGTGTCACAAAGGGGCAGCGCAAGAGCCGCGATGACCCTGGGCGGGCTGGCTTAGCGGCGTTGCACGTCCGGGAGCGATACCTTCCAGAATCAACGGGAGGAATGGCCTCGTGGGCACCAGGTACTGTGGCATTTGCTCGCGTGCTGTGAGGGCCGTAAGCAAGGTTTTGGCTGTACGCCTTGGGCTGCTTCGGCCTTGTTTGTGGGGTCGACGACGTTTCATGGGGTTAGAAGATTTGGGGATGACGGGAGAGCGAAGGGAAGATCCGACCGGGAGATTGAAGGGCTCAATGTCGACGACGACTGAGTTTACTTTGCAAACACGCAGGGAAACATTCAAAATCATCACGACGGCACACCCCATGCTTGCTGCTGATTTCTGGTTTCTTCAATCAACAAGCATGTTTCATGGTGCCATGTGTTGAGCGCTCGCTAACCGGTACGCTTACTGAGGTTCCGCCATCTAGTCGACGCCCTCTGGCCCACTCAGTTCCTTTCTCATCCGCACACCTCAACCCAGCATCACACCGCCCTGAAGCTGCTCTCCGTCTGTGCCTGCCCTTGTAATCTCGCACACACTCAGGCGCTGCTGATTCCAATTCTACGTCAACCGCGTTATCTAGCATTATCCGTCCACGCGTGGATGCAAAGCGACGCGATTGGCTGCTGGATGCACTTTATCGACGGATGTGGGATGCTGTCAGGGAGGCACGTATGTGGACTCGTACATGCGTCCACCATTAGCAGATCCGTGGGTGTGGGAAGGGAAAGAACCAAATAAAAAAACGTGTACCGCTGAGACGAGCTGATTGAGGCAGTGTTGCATACATGACGAATAATGAGGGAGCCCCGTTGATTTTCCTCAGACTCCGATACGTTCGGGGGCGTGTACCAGCAGCCTCTGTGCTCAGATTCGCATATGATTTCCTGACCATTACTCCCTGGTCCATGGCCCACACAGCTACCCACGGTAGGTCGAAGCGCAACCCAATTTCCTTCCGTCAGCCTGGGAAAGATTTTCAGGCCCAGCACTATTTTAGCTCCCGTGCTTTAAATATTTAGACATCCCCAGAGCCTTTGTTTCGAGAATCCTCCTTTCACGCGCAATTCAGTGAACTACGCTCGTCGAAGGCTTGCCTCGCTCCTCATAGCGACACAGTCGTGCAGCTGCACGCAGTGATCGGCGGTCTTCGGCTAGTCATACCACCAAAGATTCGATATTCCAGTAACGCATCTTCAAGCCTCGTTTCCCAGGTCGCCTCCTTTCAATCCCATTCCGACTTTGGGCCCGTCCCACCTTGCCACTGACGATCAAAGTCGACGTGCTCTACGACAAAGGACAGCTCCACCTACAAGAGGCTTTTTCGAACATTTGCCGCCCCCAGATTTCAAGACCCACTACTACTGCCGACTGTCCCCGGAGGACCATATTGCAGCAGTAACCAGGACAACCACTTCTTCAGTCTCGCCACTACCATTCAAATGGCACCCAACCTCTTCGTGGCCACACAAAAGGCCTTTGCGCCTCACAAGTGGTTCAAGTCCAACAAGGCCGAGCTATCCAAGGTTGTCGAGGAATGGAATAGCCCTGTGCCTGGTCAGTACGAGAGTATCCCCGGTCGAGGCTGGTTCTTGATCGCAACTCTCAAGGACGAATCAAAACTAGAGGCCAACGGAAAGCCAACTATCAAAGGATCGAACGGAAAGGAGTACATTCCCCTGGAATGGCCCATTCCGCTGAAGTATTCTCATGCCATTGGCCGCTACTTCTTAGAGCCAGAGTTCTACAAGCGTAAGAAGACGGTCATGATCAAGAACGACAAGGGCAAAGAAGTGCAAGCCGGCTTCTTCCGAGTTGACGACGTAACGTGGGTGAAATGCTGGGATGAGCATGACACTTTCATTCCCGGCAATGCCAAAGGTGGCCCTGGCTATCAACGCTGGGTGCTTGATCCCCAAACCCAGCAGTTCCGTCACATGATCAAGCGCGACGATCCGAACTACGTCCGATCCCGAAAGAACTCTCCTGTCCGCGACACCGACAACCGCAGCCAAGAGTCGGTGAGCACAGAGTATCGCAGCAGCCGCCCTGGTAGCACCAAGAACGGCTTTAGCGTTGCCAGCACCCGGGCCAACAGCATCCGTTACCTCCCGTCTACGCCTACATCGAACCCCGCAAGTCAGCGACCCTCCAGGCAAAACAGTCCCAAGCGCAGTGACAGTATTCCGCTCGAGGAAGCCAAGGCTGCCCTCCGACGCTTGGCCCGGGAACACGAAGAAGCCGCTGCCGCCCTAGCTCGGTCCCGCATGAAGCGCACCGACTCCAAAGACCGTGTCGAGCAACTCGAACGCGGTCGTGTTTCGGAGCGTATCGGCAACTAAACAAAAAGTGTGTTTCAACAATCGGGGCGTTCGGCATGATTCTTACAACACAAAAGCGTTGGCGCCAACATTTGGCTTCTTCTACCACACCCTCCCCCCCCGGCTAGTCATCCCATCTTCCCTGCCGCATGTGGGGCATGCTGGGCTTGTTGGCAACAATGGGGACTTTTGTGGATTGTATCAACACGTGGCAGTCACTTCTTTGACTTTCCATCATGACGACGCCATGGATTTTCTTGCTCTTTCTCTCCACAATATAGCGTTTGTAATATCTTCCTTACGGTCATCGGTTTGGAT
Organism: Stemphylium beticola; assembly: GCA_029100535.1. NCBI lineage: Eukaryota > Fungi > Ascomycota > Dothideomycetes > Pleosporales > Pleosporaceae > Stemphylium > Stemphylium beticola. Next base: position 123,455 of record JARBXR010000054.1, on the reverse strand, counting down.
GGGTTTATTCGACCCCCCTTTTTTTTAAACGACAACATGGGGTTTCCTGCTTTAGGGGTCCTCGCATGTATCTACGCACAGGAGTGCTGGGCAGGCATACATGGGTATGCTTCTGATGGCCTTGTGTTTTTTTATCCTTCTTCAGGAGGGGTTTTTGTTTCCTTTCTATACCTTCTAGACGTCCGCTTCATCATCTTCTTCCGCACGGCGTCATTACTTGCAAAGGGCGAAAAGCACGGTATACCCCATCCTCGTAGAACTTGGTTTTCTAGCCTCTTGTTGGTTGTTTTGTTATGACTCTGCTTATCTGTCTGGTTGTTTGAGCTTTTTAGAATCTGATGAATTGGCCTTTTTTTTTGTTTGTTGCATTTCATACCTAGGCATATGCACAGCGTTGGTAAATGGTATCTTCCACTTCAATTCAGTGTTCCAATGCCATTGATTCTTTGCGCTGTGATGGGAGGATAGTGCGGTGGATGGCGTGTGCGTTTGCTACCTACTATGCTTTGGCGGTGTCTGCTATGCTCATGTGTGTAGAAGGAGGTCCTTCCCATTTTGAGTCTGCGCTGATCATGCGTGTTGTCATGGAAGTTCGGCTTTTTGGTCACTTACAACGACAGCGCTCTTCTTCTGTGTACACATCATCTTCACGTTTCTCCTTGCTTCACGGGCTCCTCTTTACTCTTCTGCTGTACAAAAAGTTGCTATTATCATCTTCATTCTTCGTTGTCTTACTACTTACTCAAACCCCGTTACGAAGCTTACTCCTGTCTACAATAATCTCTAATCGCAGCAAGATCTTCAGGCGTACATGTCTTTCGATTCATTATCGCACCTTTCTTTCTCTCCCACAAACATAACACGCTGTTTATATGAGTGCACATAATGACCCTGCCTGCACACCAAATCCCATCTCAAACAGAGGGTTTGGGACAGGGAAGCTGCAGTAGCAGAGCATTGTCGCAACGAGCGCAGCTTCACCCGGAGGTCGCATCTTAATACGCATTCAGGATCCAGCGAAGCGCTAGCTTACCCGGAGCGTAAGAGAAGGGGAGGCGAGAAGCCTACCCAAGATGCAAACCCTACGGACGGTGAAACAAGCAACGAGGCATTGAGGCAAATATTGATGAATACGAAACAAAGACACAAGAAAAAATTACCAAAAAATCCTTTTCAGAGGATTGTGCGCCAGATGCTACCAGAGAGCTGCAGCGCGAGGAACAGATGAGGGATGTGAAGGTGTAATGCCAAGCTCACTCCCCAACTTCGCGCTTTCTTCAACGTGGCGCTGCGCCTACGCCCGACTCGCAACATTCACGCTACGAACAGAATTCCTCTGTATCGCATCTGCCGGGCCGTTCTGAGAAGTTGGAGAGTACTCGTGAAGGGCAAGAGGAGAAGGAGAATATTGAATCTGAGGAAGGGTTGAGAGGTGGCTTACCTAGTGCGCAACGACACGGTACATTCACGCCGGAAGTTTCGCATGTGATCAAATATGAAGGCAAACGTCAAATGAACCCCTCAGCATGCGATTAAACCGGTTCATATTTCCTGCAAAGCCCATCCGCGAGCGCGAAGATAATGTCCGTCGTTTTGACTGGCAACGAATCAAGGAGCTGAATTCACAGTACAAAGATTGGAGTGCGAGGTGTTTCAGGTACACGAAAGGTCCGCACTGTGACGATTGGGCTACGCAACTCGACAAGTACCGAGAGTATTGCGACTACGGCCAATCAGTCTCCATCGAAAAAGAAGTCGCCGTAAATATCTTAAGACCGCATAATTATATTAATAGCGAGGATGATGCACCAATGCCCAGAGCGGGAGAGGGGCGACCCTGGGAGCGGGCTACATCGCCCGACAATGACAACAATTATTCTCTCCGATTTGTTAATGAAAATACAGATCCGCTCTTACGCCCCGGGGCTGCATTGGCGATGAAAAGGACCTCGGTTATGTTAGCGGCGATAGTAAAGATTGGCGTTCCGAATGGGATCATCTCGCCAGCCAAACTCATTGTTTGGGTTCCTGCGACGCTTTACTACTCTTGATAGTACGCCCACAACGTGATCTAAGTGCATATCTCTTCTATAGTCCACGTGATAGTACTCAAGCAAAGGACGACGCGCGCACGGGTTACATACTCGAAGAAGGGCATGTAGGGCATGTATGGCATATACCTGGCCGGGCTCTCAAACTTGATTATTGAAGCACTCGTGTGACCGGCGTCGGAAGAGAAAGGGGAAAACTTAGGGGGTGGAGGTTCTGTCTGTATTGGAGATAAGCACAAGGAAGACATGATCACATAGAAAGACAGGAGCGTGGACAGACAGATACCCAGAAACACCGTTGTTGGAATAACTCCAAAGAACGCCTACTCTACATATGCAAAATAGTCCCAAATGTGCTTCCGTGTTGCGTGTTTGTGCATTCTAAACCTCTCCCTCTACCCACATCGCCCCTTTGACTCTCTAGTGGCACTCGCAGGCCCACTTGCTATGAAAAGTTAGCTTCCATCATGTGGAGGTCTCTAGAAGAGGGGATTCAAAAAAAGACTTACCCAGCGTTGTCCTTCTTGCAGACACCCTCACCCTCGCCAATGAGACCACAGACCATCTTGCAAGCCTGGTTGTCGCTGTCCTTGGTGCAAGGGTTGACTTGACTAGATCGGGAGGGTCAGCCCAGGAAGATACTTCGACTGGCATAGAGCAGGGTAGACTTACAGCTGACGCTTGATGGCATCGCCGGACAAGGCCTTTTCGAGATCGGCAAGGGGGTCATCAGCACGGCCGAGGATGGTGGATGAGCGGTCGGCGGGCAGCTCAAGCTTGGGTACGGCGACAGCGGAGTCGGCGCGACCAATCAGGCCAGCGGTGTTGACCTCGAGGGCCGGCGCGCCCTTGTTAAGAGGCACGTTTTCGACAACGTCGGCGGTGCTGGCTTGGATGGCAGCTGGCGCAGCAGAGCTGGTGAAGGCAAAGGCAGCAGCCATGGAAACGAAGGCGGTAGTGAAACGCATGATGATTGTTTGGTATAAGTGAGTGTTTGAATGAGTGTAGTTGGCAGTTGGTAGTTGGTTGTTGGATGTTGATGTGTTGGTTGATGATGGGAAGTAAATGTGGTGGGATACTGGTCGGTTCATATATCCCTCTCCGGCACCCTTCTTTTACGACCGAAGGCGCTATATTCAGTTTTCTCATGCTTTACGTCCCGATAAGCCTATTCACACCGGTTTCACCTCCGCATGTGTGCAGATCGATGCATTGAGCGCTCGGCAGGGTCTGGTAAAGCAAACATGTGTGGACGTGGTCAAAGCCTGACACACATTCGACTAAGAATCTTTGGGTACAGCATTGCAGTCAGTTCCAAGATTCGTGGCGATGTGTATGTTTTCTGGCGAGATAACGTATCAAGCCTAATTGCCATGTTTCCCCCCATCTTTGGTATGCTTTTCAACGAGCTGAGAGGTGTATTCACGACTTCACCACAAGTACAAAGCATTGAGGACTAGTACAGGAAGTGGAGATCTGCAGTCAGGACACCTCGCTTACGGCCGATTGAGGAATACAACACGCACTAGGCTGCGTTCCGGGCGTCTAAGAAAAGGAAAACTAGACCAGCGGTGCAGCATGACTTTTGTGCGACCAAGCTGGTCAGTGGGGTGAGGAGATGGGTCGGCGGTTCAGAAAGGGCCATTTTTGCCCATTCGCCGGACCACAGAGACGAAAGTGGAGGACGCCTTCCGGCCGGTCTGCTATGCATGCTGAGATCCACAGCCTTGTTTGTTAGGCTACATGCAAGCCATCCCGCCTACTGTGCACCTTTTTGTTTCAGATCTGCTGGGCGCAATGATCTTTCAAGGGCGTCCTATGTTGACAATCCCCCCGCCAAGATCATTGTTGGAACATCGCAATATGATGATTACCTCGCACAGGAGTGTTTTTTTAATCTTAGGTGAGGTGAAAGAATAGAGGGGTACTGAAAAAGCAATGGTCAAGGGTCACCTGCCAAACCGGATCACCTCCCTGAAATATGGGCTGCTAATGCATCGCGCTACCCTAAACAGCAATGAGGGTAGAGAAACTGGTGTTGCACGGTACCAAACTGTACCCAACCACTCGACGCTTCATGTCTGGGTCTCCAAATTTGGATGTGGCATTGACTAGGTACGGGGCGATCCTAGAGCCCTGGAATGCCGCACCTGCCTCACCAGGCTGACCGCTATGGAAAGCTCGGACTAATTGCTTATGCATCTTACAAGTCAAGCTTGCTTCGTAGCTCGCCATTGGAATTGTTTTTGAGAGTGGAGGTACATGGTTCTCTACACATATGTGCATTCCTAGGTATTCATTCTATGATCGATGAACAGAAAGATTCTTTGGGACTGCATCTTTGTTGCGGGGTAAGTAGCGCGGATATGTTGACCAGGCTGCTGGGTCCCTTATTACAGCAGGTGACGCCGTTCGCAGCCACAGGCTACTTTGGCCTCCCTTTGCTTTTCCTTGCTCCTGGTCGCTGTTGCGCCTTTGCTCCGACTCCGCTACTTTCCAGTCAACATGATGGGCTGCCGTTCGTTTTGAAATGTGTTCGCCTAAAGAGGACGTTTATTGTTCAAGTGGCACTTGAGACGCGGATTGGACGTGTAGATGGCGATCAGGGGAAGCATGGAGAAAAAGAATAGGTACCGTTCGGAATGGCTGACCGGCCCACACAATCGAAAGCCCAGCGAGAAACCGATAGGTCTGAACAGTCTTGGAAGATTGCTTTGATGAAGTAATTTTATTACGGTGTTGGGAAACTGGAATATTCCTCCCCGCTCCTACTCTTCACAGCTCACCTGCGTCGAGCCCAAACCTCTTGGGTTTGTTTTCCATCTCTCTTGTGACATTATGCATAAATTCTTGTGCATATTGCGTCTTGAAAGCCCAATGCGCAAATGCACGAATGACGATATGGAAGAAGATTGTTACAATCAACCCTATGGCCTCAGTGAAGACGAGTTGTCTGTGCGCTGGGATAACGACGAAGGCCGTAAGACGAGCAAGAGGGGTGACGGAGAAGTATACAACGAACGAGTTTAGAAGGAGATACTTGTACCCGCGTTAGCCCTGATATGATTATGCTTATTGAGAGACTTACTAATCGCAGGTCTTTGAAGACCTTTGATGGAGAGTTAAATTTGAGGAATTCCTTGAGAAGGTAGCCAAATGTCTTAAAGCAAAGCATTCCCACTGTCATATCCAGTACCCATTTGAGGAACGTGTTGCCCCAACTCAATGATGCGCGGCGAACCCGACCTTGCGCAATCCATCTTTTGACCACCTCTTCTTCTCTGTCTTCGTTTTCCTCTATTTGCACTTTCCGGTTGTATGGTGTGTCGCGATATCTGGGCCGCGCAGGCAATAATTTCTCTAGCCCTATAAACCACCAATACTGCAGTGCAGACATCACAAAAAGCACGACCACCTCTCTTGGAAACGTCCGACCGTAGTAGGACTCTGTGGGCTCACTTGTTGCCGTCGTCCCGTTGGTGAGTCCAGCGGTCTGATTGAGAGGCAATGTCCCGTTCGTGTCGTTGCCAGCATCGAGAGCTAATCGTCCGTGCCCATGCTGCGTTCCATTCGTTGAAGGTTGAGATTTTGTTGCATTTATCATGCTCGTGATATTCTTAAATCCTTCGTTCTCCATGAACTCATTGTACATGTAATCGGATATGTGGCGGTCGTACAGCATCGCGAGGATGCCAATGACAGTCGCCTGTAGAACAGCGCTGCGCATCTCCGGTGAAAACAACATAGTGACGTTCTTTGCGGTGTGTTAAGGGGTTTGGAGGCCAGTCTGATGGGATGAAATGAGAGCGCTATATTTGCGTGGTCAGATCCCGCTATAAAGACGTGTTCCGCACCGCCCACCTGTCAGCCTTGGAAGAGGGGCCTGAAGATCTGCGCGGTGTCTGCCTAGCAGCATCACGTTAGATGAAGTTTAATAGGATACAAAGGGACATTGACGGCATACATGTGCCGTAAAGTAAGGCTTTGCATCAAAAGCGGAAGTAGCATCCATGATAATACGGATGTCGGAACGTTTTACAAGCGCGATGTGTCGTGATACCGACATCACGTGATTGTTTTATTTCCGAGATCCGGTAATGGTGGGGGCCTGTCTCAGCGGCCCGAGTGGCCAAGTGAGCGACTTCCGCAGAATCGGGGCGGAATGCGAAGGAAACCTTCACAAAGGTTCAGATTTGCTGCCTGTAGTATGTCCATCAGAGGATCAGACGGCGATTGCAGAGGTCTGAATACGGCATCTTTAAATGCTGTGACGTATGAAATCGTAGTTGCCGACATGACGACCCCAGGCAACCAACGCGCTACTGTATCTCTGGCAGGCTGCAATTCCGTGACCGTGACCGCATTGAGTTTTTCAAAATGCACCTAGGATGGCTGAGTCAACCTTACCTTCAGCACCGCGGACATGGGGACTTCTGACAGAAATACGAGAACCTGGAAACGCGAGTTCGACTTTCCAGTCATTCGTCATAGGGGACATCCTCACAACGATACCTTCAACCCACCGATTCCGGTCGTATTTCTTTTCATGACGTTCGAATCACATCGCAACGACATAATTCAACAGATAGAGCGCCTTGATGCATCTCCATGCCCAGACACGGTTTAAAAAAACGACCGCTCTTTGCCGTGCCCTGGTACTGCAACTTTACGGCAAACACCAACGACGTTGTCTTTATGGATGCCGGTGGGCCATACATCGCCATCGAACAAGATCTGTTTTAGAAGAACAAATGCATCCTCGCTATAAACGGTGATTCTAATGCGCCCGCACCTGGGCGTCCCGGGCGCGAATTCGCTCTGTTCGACATCTCTGAAGTGTACCAACTTGCCTGTCAAGAGACGCCATCCTGCGCACAATTCAGCAACGACCTGCTACCACCGCAAAAACTATCCCCAAGACCCGACCCAGCCGTTCAGATCGGGATGAAAGATGCACCTCCAGACTACGACTACACGGAGATCCCCGTAATCGTCACTGTACCCTTGGCCGCGTCGCAAGAAAAATACCTCTACGAGCTCCTAGCCAGCGAGCACACGGACCGATCCACGCTTCCACCACGTGAACAATCCCGACTCAGACAAGACGCCCGATGTGCAGCACTTCATGTCGTATTTCCTCGCATAGTGGTGGTTCCCAGACGACTTTGTCATCATCGATGCGCAAACTGTAGCAGAGATACCCAATCGAATCCCTGTTCCTGATCGAGAGCCTCCGGAATCGGTTTTCGAACCGCCGTATCCTTCATTATGTCTAGCCACCGAACGTTTCTTCTTGCACATGCAATGGGAGAAACCACCTCGCTATTACTTGGTCCCCCCACATCCATACATTGTAGCGAAAGGCAGTGTTGGATTGGCCGTGGGGAGACGCACCTTGGAACACTCGGACGAGCATGGCGATTGGTCCAGTCACATTTTCCAGAGTATGGGGTTATATTGTTTTATAGACTGGGACGGGGAGCCTGATAACGCGAGATGTTGAGAGAGAGTAGAGAAGTATTACTGGGGGTGTTGGCTCGATGAAGCCGGGAATGTCGAGGCGGAAGTGGAGAGCGGTATGTCGATTAGAAGTTAAACGGTATTTATTGGTACTGCGTGCAAAGACCAGGTCTGAGGATTACGTTTTTGGCGTTGGGGGAAATTCTCCGCGCACCAGACCTTCGTCACGACATGGCCAAGCGCGAAGACTGTTTCCGGCGGACCTGTGGAGGCGACGTCGAATGTGTGGATAACGGGTTGTGCGGCATGTGGTGTAGCATTTTTCCGACCTGCCTTTACAACTGTCATCCTTATGAAGCGGTACCGTGGAAGAAAGCAGTTGAGTGAGATGTCACAGCTGGGACGGCATGGTTAGAATTTCGGGGTCTAGATTACTTTGTGCATTATAAGACAAGGGATGTGTGAGGGTCATGAGAGTGATGACAGTACAGGTCAAGATAACAATGCATATCCTCGCATTCTCATATCCAAAGCCGTATCATTGCTGCCCCCACCACCCATCATCATACATAGGTTTCTACGAAAACATATTTGGCCTCGCTTTCTTCATACTTGATTCATCTTCAAACTGCAAAATCGGGTTAGCCTTTTTTGTTCTGCGCGTATTGGAATTGCGAGATGTTGACGACTTACCTGCAAGAAGCCAGTCACGTCGACCAATACCGTCCAGCAATCTACCAGGTCTACCAAGTCCTGTTGTGCCTCCTCACCCATTCCGACGCCCACGTTGACACTCCTCTTGAAGATGCTGACCATGCTGTGCCTGTTCTCCTTCAAGAATTCTCGTGCTTGGAATACTGTTTGGTCGTTCTGTCGTCCCCTCGCTATCACTGCTGCGTTGATGACCCGCAGCACGGAGAGCATAAGCTCGTAGTACTTGCGAAGGGCATTCGCGTCATCGAATTCCAGACCGATGTCGGGGTCGACGGAGAAGATCTGTGATTCGCGAATAGCTGGAAAGAGGCCTGCGTTGAGTACGTATGCTGCTCCAAGACGGGATTGACATGTGCGGAGGAGTAGGGCGAGACTGGCGTCGTAGTAGGAAAGGAGAACGGATACTTGTGGTGCGGCTGCAGCGCGGAGTTCTTCGGGTATGTGCTTGATGTTGTCCACCAAGACGCCGACAAAGTTGAGAGAAACAAAGCTTTCGAGTATGTACTTTGAAGACTGGCGAGTCGCTACTGCTACGAAAGCATTAAGCAGGAGCAGCGCCGAAACCTTGCATGTTCCTTGTCCACTGTACGCATCATCACAGACTACTTCGAGCATATGGTTGCCGCAGTTTCTAATAGCGGCGAGTGTGTGACGACCAAGCACTGAGTTTGGCGTTGCTTTGTGGAAGGTACCATGAATGTAGCGGAAGCAAATTTGGTAGCAGTACTCCCGCAGTTCAGCTGTAGAGACTGGGCAGTAAATGCCTATGAGCGCAGCACGGAAGAGCTGTGATAACCGGTCGTTGGCAAAGTCGCCAGTCTTGTCGAAAGCTGTGGACTCGAAGTCGACTTTCTGTACTAGAGCTTCACCAAGGCTAGCGAGTTGCAAAGCAGTAAAGATGTCGGCGGTGTATGACTGTTCGAGTTTTGGAAGGATGACTTGTAGAGTCTGTAGAATGAAAGAGCTTCGCGCCCCATTCTCAAAGTCGCAGTTGTGCACCGCTACCATTACGACCTGAACCCAGGATTGGAGAATGTCCTTGTGGTAGCGAAGCAGCTGAGTACGACGGTTCCAGTCCACGAATATAGCCATGAGAAGCTCGGCCTGCTCAGCCAATTCAACCTCATGATCTTCCTCCTTTAATATACCCTCCTTTCTCCAGAACTTCAGCTTCAAGCGAATAACTTGTTCCAGTAACGGTATCGAATAAAGCGTGCAACCGTCTTTCTCTTCCTGACATGAGCTAAGGTTGACGCCCTCAAAAAACTTGTGCTGGTCTGGTAGAGCACGTTCGGGGTAAGCGAGCTCTATGAAGTCGAACAGGTCGAAGATGTTGGGATTTGGTGCTGCATCCTCACCGGGTCGGATAGTGGTACCAAGAAGTAATGACTGGATTCTAGACTTCATTGTGGGCATGTTTTCTTTGACCGTCAGGCGTAATTCTCTCGACTCATAGTCTAAGAAAGCCGCCCGCCGTTGAAGGAAGCTTTGGAGGGCAAGTGCTGATGGCCCGGAGAAGAATGCAGAATAGTCGCTAGGTGCAACCTCGAGCCCTTGGGCCAGAGACATTCCGTCCCATGGTATGTCGAGGGTAATGGGAGTCAATTGCGGTGCTTCGATGAACAGCAATTCATTGTCGCGGAGCTCCTCCATAACAATCGCACTCGTCAATGGAGAGCGCCAGAGTTTCTGAAGCACCTCCCAGCAGCGGGTCTTGAGTGTTGACCGCCATGCCAAGAATTGCTCACCATCGTTATCGGGATACTGTACGCCTAAGAGAAGGATGTTGTGGAACAAAGATTGCCCGTTGGACCAGAGACTATCGTCGGCAATCCGGACGGTGTTTGCTCCACAGGAGAAACCCAGTAAGATGTGAGCTATAGTTGGCCTGAGGGATACAGCAGCCAGACAGCTGTTGAGGAAATCCAGTATGCGAAGCTTGACAACGTATCCGGAGGCTTCTTCTCCGGCTTCAAGCTCCTCAGCGTTGAACCGCATCAAGCCCGAGAGAGACCTGCCAATGCGCTCTGCTTCATTGTCCTTCTCCAATATACCAACAATCTTGCTGCGGCCAGAACGCTGTCCGAACCCTGCCGGCGAGACGGCGAGCTTGCGGGAAGAGGCCATTTTCTCCAATAGTTGGAGGGAAGAGATAGTCAAACCCTCGTGACCTGTGCCACAGTACAGACCAAGATCGATAATGATCTGTAGGTTGTTGAGGACGGCGTCTTCGAACGAAGCAAGGGAGAGGTTGGACACTGGAGAATGTTCGAACGAGGTTTGCTGCTTAAGAACTGGCCTGACAATGTCCAGATAAGTCGCTTGAAGCTTCATGACGAGGTCCATTGCCTCGATGCTCAGCATGAGGGATTGGACCAGTGGTGAGTCTGATGGAGCAGCATCAACCTCTGTCACGTCGTGATGCGAAGCAGCAAAGAGAGCCTTGAGGACCTTGTCGTTGAACAACCATTCCATGACACGCGCAAATGGGTGAAGCGCAACGTAGACAGCGAGAGATGAAGAATCGATAACGTCATCAACAGGTATGCTAGACTTGTTTGCGAACACGACGAGGTTCTCATTGAAGGTTGAGAGACAGGTTACGATGAAACGCAGGCATGTCCATCGCATGACGTTTCGTTGCAAAGGATCAAGTACGTCTACAGACCGTTCTGCAAACACTTGCTGCATAACATAGTCGATGTAGCTTTCCATGCCAGTCATCCTGCGTGCAGAGCCTAAACCTTCAGGGAAGGGTAGGCTATCGTTCAAGCCTTCATTCTCGGGATAAGGTTCTACAAGGGAGTGGAGGAATCGGACCATTGCGATAGATTCGTCATATCCATCTGCGAGCGTGGGCCATAAATCATCCCGCGGTGCAGCTCCCAATGCGTTGTTTTGTTTGGAACCAGTGTAGAAGCCGTTGATAGTCCAGTCGTCTAGAATGAGCCACATGGCATTGGCTCGCATGAAATCCTTGCCCACCAGCAAGGCCGATAAGGCGTCGAAAGCAGCTGCGCGAAGCCCGCTTTCGACCTTGTCAGTACATAGGCCAAAGCAAATGTTGGCAAAGTCGTATTCCTTGAGTTCCAGTACCCAGTTGCGGGCTGGAGAACTTTGCCGACATATGTGCGAAATGAGTCGCAAGTAGCTTTCCAACATGGTCGCACTCTCGGGCTCCACGATCTGGTCTACTGGGTTAGTTGAAGGGGCAAAAACTCCGCTTTGTATGGGCTTCTTCGGCTCGTGGATGTCTTTTTCAAATTCACACAGCTCGTTGAAGATTGTGGTGTAGCTGAGCGAGCTGGTTCGGCGGATCTTGCCTGAGGCCGACGCACCTTCCTCGAGCAAGAAGCGATGGGCGGCTTCCGCATTGGCCTCCCCGGTGCCGATGGCGCGCAACATCTCGCAAAACATGGCTATGCGCGGCGTGGGCTGACGCTTGGCAGCCCATTGCAGGAAGCCGTACAGGTTGCTTTCCTTGTCGCTCCAGAAGTCCTCGGCTGCGTCAGGAAAGCCATCGAAGGCGTATGCGACAATGACCATGAATCGCTCCAAATGGAGAGGGTACTCGCCAGTTGAGCGCTGGAAGTGGAGTTGTAGCCGTCTTCGCTGGTCGTCTTCCTCAGCTTTCAGTTTACGTAGGGTGTCAGGCATGTGTGTGATGAAGGAATCAACGAAAGTCTGCAACTGCTCCATGAGCAGCCCCTTGAAGAAGTCCTCGGGTGGCAGTGAGTCTCGGCTGAGAACAGCCGTATCTTGCAATAAACTGGACAACATGCTAGTCTTTTGGGGGTCGTACCAGCGGGTAGGGCGGACATCTTGACTAACAGAAAGCATGAAGTGGAACGCGCCATCGGCTAGGGCTTTGAGAAAGACTTCAGATCGCGCGTTTGCCTCATCGTCGAAATTAATGCCCTGTAGAGCAGCGTCCTGGGTATTGGGGTCCATGTACCGCCCACTGTACTCGGCCAACCACCAAGTCAAGGTGGCCGAGTGCAGATTCCTCAGCGCCCAATTATCGCTTTCCCGCCCCGCCATCAGCGAGTCGTGCAAGTTGCGCGCCTCCCTCAATGTGACGTTGTTGGTCTCAGAGGCGACCCAGGACGTGAGGCGGAGAATAATGGGGACGTAGTGGATGGTGATTAGGTCGTGTCGATCGAGAGACTTGGCTCGGGCCAGCAGCGACTTGTAGTTGTCGAGATTGACGTATCCAGGCTTGATCAGATGTGTACATATTGCAGCCAGATTCTCGTGCTGTCGTGTCAGACTCTGGCGCTGGTAATCCATAATCTCGACGAAGCCAGGAAGCGGCACTTGGCCAACGACCTGAGTGCTTTGGACGCGCTCAGCAATAAACTGCAGCCATCTTTCCACCGACTCCATGCTCGTCAGGCACTTTGTCCAGAAGCCGTATGCGTTTGCCAGGTTGGTTGTACCGTGAACACCGACTACCATCTGGGCAGCCTCCTGCAGCACGGGCAGGCCCTCGACTTCGGAGTCGTCATTGTCCAGAGCCGTCTTCATCAGGATGCGCAGGCAGAGGAGGACGTATTCGCGGCGTCGGTGGAAGCGGATCACGGCCGTCTGTAGCTGGGAGCGGTCTAACTCTTGGGCTTCGCTTTGGGCGCCGAGGAAAAGAGCGGCAGCGTCCAGTTCATCGAGATCCAAGGCATCCGCGAGTTCGAGCGTCTGTTGCTTGAAGTCGTCATTGACTTCGTATTCATTATCGCCAATGTTGATCTTGCCTGGCGCCGTCAGCATTCTTCTTTGTACTCGGTGTGCTATGCAGATGCATTACCTGAGGTCAGCGTCTGTCTGCTCCGGTCGTTCTTGGGCTTCTTGTCCAGCAGTGTCTTGAGCTCTTCCAGATGCGCTTCCAGGTTCAGCAGCAGCCTCTCTAGCACGGGCAGCTGCAGGTCGATGTGGGCGCATAAGTCACGGTGTAGGCCCTGGAGGGCGGCGAGGCTGTCTTCTTCAGCCATGGGAGTGTCGTGCAGTCGATTTGCGCATAATGCGCCGGGGAACAGGCGGGAGAGGAGTGTCTGCCGGAGCGTGCTTGGTTGATGTTTTGGCAACAATGGAGCTTGATTCAATCAGACTTTCTCACACCCAGAACGCGAGAAGCTCTTAGCGCGCGCCGATGCCGACCCTGGACGTGGGACGCGCTTCCCCCCGTCACAACTCACCTCCGTTGTAAACTCCGCACCTACGCATCTGGCATCTGGCATCTGGCATCTGGCATCTGGGCAGCCTGGAGGTGCTGCATTTAACCACTGTAGTCGCCCAGCTGCTACGACCATGTTACGCGCATAAAATATACCCTTGCTCATCCGCTTCTCCCATCAGCAAGCTGGGCAGCTACATAGCGGGCATGGGGGCAACCAACATTCAGGATGCGAAGCGTGAGCGCGTGCCCAGAAACAAGCCATGTAGTTGGCATGCTGACATATAACACAAACAGTCCTGATCCAGTCGTCCCGCGTAGTCGACCGCACGACCGGTCTCAAAGACCTCGTCCACATCCTTAAGCACAACCGCGGCAAGCCCAGCCTCGAGACGCTTGGGAACAAGGCCTACCTCGCCCTGTGCGAGACGCTCTTCCAATGCCTTCGCGATGAGCGATCCTCGTTTCTCCGCAGCAACAAGGCCAAGTCGACCAAGACGGCTGCGCTCCTTCCCCTCTCTGCCGCCGCCTTGCGCCATGTCGTCGCATCAGGCGTGCGCACCATCAAGAGCTCCACAGTAGAGACCATCATAGACACGATAATCGAGGTATTGCCCGGCAACGGGGGCTTGGTCGAACCGCTTCTAGAGGACCTTCCCAAGACATTGCGCTCACTGCTCGAATACCAGCCGCATGTTGAGCGTCTCTCGAAAGAATGCTGGGATGCTGCAGTCGACCTCTGCATTGACTCGCTAGCCACTTTCTTCGCAGAGTGGTCCCAAGGTGAGCCGCAGAATAGCTGGAGCACTAATGTGTCAAGTCGCGCTCGCACTCCGCTTGAATCTACCGACTTCACCTCCTCCAGAGCCTCCGCCCGCTTGCCAGCTTCCAGGACCAAATCTGCCGCGGCCGAGCATGTGTACGCAGCAGAGGACTTCGTGCACTGCATATACCATCTTGTCAAAGCCTCCAATGCACCATTGCTTGATCGGTCAGGGGCCATTCTGGCTGCCCTGCTGCACTATCTACAGCAGAAGACCGGGCGCGGAAGCGTTGTGGCAGCTGCGCTCGCAGCCATCAATTCAATCCTCGCTAGCACCGCACTGCAGTCTCTTGAGCTGACCAAGCGCACGGTGCAAGATATGCTGCCTTTACTGAAGTCCATGTGGTCTGAAGTCATACTGCGGGACGAGATAATGATCAATTTGATGTATACTGAAGCACACATCGCAAGTCTCCTCGCCCATGCAGATAATGAAACTACCACTTCTGATTTAGAGGCTCTTATTGAGACCATTTATAGCGACTACCGGCGCAGACAGGAGACTACTGTTCACCAGTATCTCGAAGAAGACCATGTTTGCTTCAGGCATCTCGGTCCTTCAAATAACGACACTCATCCCCTGACTACTTACGCATTCTCCATGGAAACAGATCATCAGCGCTACGAGGGTCTCTGGTCCACAGTGTCCATCATTGCGCGCTTCTCATTCATGCTTGACGAGAGGAGGCGGGTCATGGCCCAAGACCGCAGCGATGTCGAAGAAAGCTTCAGCAAGCGTGTTCGCGTTACTCAACTGTTCTCCGAGTACCTCCGTCATGTGTCCGAGCCAAGATCCAACGCCAAACGTGCGGCACTGCAGGTTGTTGCTTTCATGGTACAAGAAGGCTCCTTTGACGAAGAAGAACTTCAGGTTATGCTGGAAAAGCTTACCTTATGCATTTCCGATGAGAATCCAGTCCATTCAGTATGGGCAATGATAGCATTAGCTGCGTAAGTGTTATGGACATATGAAATAGACGCCTCTAACTCGCATGCAGAGCTGCTCTCCAGCAATCGGCCCGCCATGCCACACTTCTTCCTTACTGGCAATCTGCCTGGCAAAGCGCCTCTCGAGCCGTCACGTCAATTTCCATCTCCCGCGCTGCATGCCATCTCATGGATGTTCTTCTTAGGCTCAACATCGTACCCTTCTCCACAGTGTCGGGGACCGCCCAGTCCATGCTTCTATCCATTGAACTCAGCGGGCCTGCCTCTCTTACAGAAAGTAGCTCATCGCTCATGACTACGATTTTACAAGAGCGCGTCAAGGAAAATCCAACTCATTTCAGCTCGACTGCTGAACGGATTTTGAATTGGCTTCTAGGCAAATGGACTCCAAGCCATTGGTCTGAGCGAATGTATTCCTCGATCAACGCTCATCACTGCAATGCTCGCGATGTGCTACGCATCATCTATACCTGTCTCGACCTACCATTCGCCTTACCCAAGCCGACGAACTTCCTAGTGTTAGGACCCATCGCACAGGCCCGAATACGTGTTGCACGTTACAGAGATCTGGCACACTACCTTTTGCTTCTTCCTGATGTTGAACCCTTTACGACCAAAATTGCGGATAAGTCTACTTCTAAAGAAACTACGAGTGATCATCACCCCACGCAAATGCAAAACAGAATACTCGATTTTTGCTTGTCAGAGCTCGACAGATCCAGACACCGCTGGAAGGATATGGTCACCACAAACCCCCAGGGCATTAATTCGGACATGATGCGCATCATCACAACTCTTTGTATTGTTGCGCCCGCCGTCGCTGCGCTCAGTGACCCTGAAGATCGCCGAGTCTCTACCTTACAATCATCTGCCACTATCCTGACCGAACTTCTTGCCTCCACTCTGGCTAAGTCGCAAACCGAGCAATACAAGGTCGATGCAGTCCTTCAAGTTTGCGCAAAGAACCTTCCAGACATCGGCTTATTCTCGAATCGGAGTACCAATGTCTACAGACTATCTGGTGTTCATCTACTGGCTAAGCATGTGTCCAAAGCTTTGGGACAGCGTAAAGAGGTCAAACAGTCATTCTATGCGGAAGATGAGGATTTCATGGAGGTAGATGAGGAGCCCAGCTCGCAGATGACGGCAGGGGCATCTACTCTTGAGAACGACGTACCTCGGCACGATATTCAGGCTGAGAACGATCTATCGGCACTGCGCACCTCCTGCTCAACCTACCTGCAATTCATCTCCTCGGTGGGTGACTGCCCGAAATACGACACAATTCCTTCGAGATTTGTGGACTACTTGATTTCTATCCCCGAGAGCGATTTGCTTCGCTCACGGCAATTCCTTCGCGCGTTGTGGGATGGCAACCTAAGGATCTCTCGAGTCGATTGCCTGAACCTTTTGGAGCGCTTCAGCGAAGCACTTATTGACCCCCGTGCTCGCGAATATAACACATCAGAAGTCGCAAACAGCATGCTCGTCGAGGCTCTAACCGGGACCACGCTTGTTTGGACACCTGATGTGACCGATCGTGCGGCCCAGGACCTTTATGACAATGTCGAGGCGCTATATGTATATTACGTCAGAGACATAGAAAAGGCAGGTGTAAGGCGTTCCGCGAATCTGCAGACAACGCTTGCCGTATTCCTTCATGGGCTCCTCAAAAACCATCCCGACTTCGCACAAAACCGTAAGATTCCTTCTGTGCGGACCAGTTTGTTTGATCTTCTTTCGAATGGCGAAATGACGGTCAAGTACCACATTGCTCAACATCTGCCGCGCATGTTTGAAGATTTCGTTCTTTCGGAACATGATAAGATATTGCAAGACGTGGACAGTAGTCTTCCCGGAGACGACGAAGGTACAGAAGGTATTGCCGTTCGGCTCCTTGTCCTGTCGCGGTTAGCATCTCGATGGCATACGTTGCTGCGCCACAGTGTGTACCGTGTTTTCGCAACGGCCGGAACTATACAAGGGGCCGCTCTCCATGCCAAACGCTGCATTTCCAATGTTGCTCGATCCCGATGTCTTGGTGACTCGCAAAGCCTTTTTCGGCTTTTCGCTCCGCAAATCATTTTCACATGGTTGGATCGAGGTCAGAGTATTGGTGCTGTACCTTTCTTGGTCTTCAACTACGCTTCTCTTCCAGATTTGCTTCGCGACATCGAAGCCGAAGTCGTAGGCCAAGCCATCATGTTCGGCCGCAAGGATGAGGTAGAGTACTTGGCCGACCAACTGGGTTACTCGGCACAATACATCCTGGCGAAGAACATAGGGAAGGCTGGCGCATACACCATAGCTTGGGATACTTGCAGAGGCTCGGCGCGCAACAGAGCAGACTCAAGTTGCGGTAACTTGCTGAAGGAGATGGTTGGTAGCGACAAGTATTATGGTTTGATACAAAAGCATTTCCCCCAGGTTTTGGGACACATTTTCCAAACTATGGATCACGAGGAACGTATCGGTAAATCATTGGAGAAGAAACCGGCCTTCAATCCCGCGGCAGCTATTCTAGCGGAGATTATCGGTATAAGTCAATCTGCGCAAGGCCTCAACATTGGGATTGAGCCTTCATTTTCCGCCTTTTACCTACCGGATCAATTGGAGCGTTTGTGTAGACGGACAGGCGATAAACCTGCCAACTTCTGGTCTTCAAGCACGTACACTTTTGTATTGCGCTCACTTCTTGACCGTATTCATCCGGCCCTCGGTTCTCTCTATGCGCGGTCGATGATTCGAAAGATCAGGATCATTGTCGCGCTCGCTGGACCAATCGCTCACGAAGGCTATCCACTACAGATGACTCTTCAATCCTTACGCCCCTTCCTTACAGATGTGCAGTGTGCTGAGGACACAGTGGGAATCATGCAGTACCTATTCGAGCACGGCGCAGAGTATCTCCAACAACAACTCAGCTTTGTAACCGGCATTGGTCTGTCAATTCTCATCTCTCTTCGGGTTTTCTTGGGCTCGTCTCAAGAGAGCACCACTCAGCACTCGCAGCACATTGCGACTATGAATGCCGCTACTCGATTCCATGCTTGGCTCACTGAATATCTCAAAGCCCATGCCCAGGCTATCGCTTCGACGGAGCGCTCTTCAGCTGTCAAAGCATTCCGACTCATCACCACTGCCGCTTCGCAGGTCAACGCGGAAGGCAATTCTTTCCGCGGTAGTGAGGAAAGCAAGCTGCTTTTAGAGATACTAGACGACGTTCGCTCGGGTCGCAAACTCTTAAACAAAACCTCACGAGATGTCGCTTTGGACCTGCTCTGTCAAAACTTCCAGCCTGCTCAATCTGCCCGAGATGATGTCCTTGGGCTCGATCATGATGCCGCGGAATATGCACCCTTAGTGTGGGAATCATGTCAGCGGCGTAAAGTAGGTGAAGGCTATTTGTTGTGGACAGCACGCGTTCTGGGCAGAGCATACAGCGCCTACGGGGAAGTCAAGCAAAACTCGACCCGATCTTGGCCATGGTCTTCCTCAAGTCAAAGTTCAAGGTCCGTGCTCGGGAAATCCTCAAGAGAAGCTATTGTGAAAGAAGTGATCGATTTATTCTACAGCGACGATCGAAATGAAGTCAGTCTAGCAGAAGATGCTGTGCGACGCCTGATATCCCGCCTGGTTCCAGACTCACAGTACATGGCCGAGATGCAACGCGTCATTCCGGACGCCATTGGCAAAGCTCTTGTGTACAAACCACCCGAGCCAGAGAGCACGGAGCTGCCTTTGCCAGACGGCATTCATCAAGCGGTTGCGCCTACGCCGCACAAACCGGTATCCCCTTGGGTCAAAGACCTAACCGTAGCGCTTTGCAAAGTTGCACTTGACGATCCTATCCTCGACGCTCTTCCCGATCTCCTGACAGGTATTGGCCATATGGCAGAGAAGCTGTTGCCTTATGTACTTCATCTTGTGCTTCTTGACGAATTCGAAGCAGATCGAAGCGTGCATGATGTCTTTTCCAAAGCGATAGCAGTCTGGTTCCGTGAATGCAGTCCAGCTACAATACCTCATGTTCGAATCATCATACAATCGATTCTTTACCTCCGCAGTCAGCCAATACCAAAAGAGGTCACTCGGGTGGAGCGAGACAAATGGCTAGAGGTCGATTACCTGGAGGCTTCGCAAGCTGCAAATGCCTGTGGGATGTATAGGAGTGCGCTCCTGTTTGCAGAAACATCATCTGGACAGCCCATCCTCAAAAGTAGCACGCGGCGATCTTCTGTCATGATTGAACCGCCGAAAATACCGCTACAGTTGCAGCTTTCCATCTACAAGAATCTAGATGAGCCTGACTCGTTCTATGGAGTTGACAGAGGCTCAAGCCTATTATCTGTCCTTGATCGCCTGGACTACGAGGGAGACGGTGTCAAGAGCCTTCTATTCCGGGGTGCGCGTCTCGACAGCCAAATGCGCAGGCAAAACACAATCGAGCCCGCCGATTCCCGTGGCACGGTCAAGTCGCTTATCATGCTCAATATGAATAGCGTAACCCATTCTTTGCTCTCGAAAGACCAGTTTCACGATGCAGGAGACGATGTGGTTGAGAGCACACTTCACACTGCACGCAAGCTAGGTCAGTGGGATATCAAAGCTCCTGAAGTGAATTATACAGAAGCAAGCACGCTTTTCAAGGCATTCCAGGGCATGCATTACGCGAAGAATGCTGCGGAAGCTCAAGAAAGTTTCAATCAGCAGCTACAGACCACAATGGGTTTCCTTTCGAGGAAGGACGGCTCATCCGTCCTTGTGAAAACCCGGCTACGCACACTGGGAGTGCTGACCGAGGCGGAAGAAGTCGTCAAAGCCCAGCGCTCAGAGCATTTGCTAGATATTTGGGACCGAATGAAAGCCCGCGAGAGGTGGATGCGAGCTGGCGAGTAAGTGATCCTCCTGCAGCTGCGAATAGCAACTCCTTACCGGTACCAGGTTCAACGACGTGCGCCAGCTTTTGTCGTGTCGCGAGACGCTATTCAGTGTGCTCGGTTCCAACTCCGCTCTTGCCGACTCGTTGCATACAAGGACCGCGACTATACGAGGCATGGAAGCAGAAGCCCTCGTGTCATCGTCGAGCGTATGTAGAAAGCATGGCGCGCTCCAGGAATCCCTCGCAAGCGTAACCTACCTTTCCGACATTGTTCCAGAATGCAAAGCGATAGGTCTGGACATCGAGGCTACAGCTCAGCACGAGGTAGCGAACGTGCTTTGGGAACAGGGCGAGACTGAAATTTCGATACGCATGCGTCAACATCTCATCGATCATGCGGACTTCGATTCCCAGAGCTCTGACTTGAGCCTACCGGTGCTGCTTGCTCGACTGGCAAGTATCATGTATCGGCCAAAAATGTTTTTTACTGACAATATTAGGGGCATCATCTTGCTGAAGCTCGCTTGGCAAAGCCAGACACAATCATGGAGGAGTATCTCGAACCTGCGATCGAAGAACTGAAAGGCCAGAAGCAAGGCTCAGGGCCAGGCCAAGTCTTTCACGAATTTGCGCTATTTTGCGACAAGCAGCTCCTCAGCCCCGAAGCGGCTGAAGACATGGACCGCATCAAGACAGTCATGGACCGCAAGCTGCAAGAGTATCAAGACTTCACTAAGCTATCCAAGACCGACAAGAGCAGAGGAATGCGGGAAACCTATCATCGAAACGCTCGCCGCGCGAAGACGTGGTACGATCTCGACAATGCCGAGTATGAACGAATGCGCAAAGGTCGTGAGCAGTTCTTGAGGCAATGTCTGGAGAACTACCTTTTGTCGCTTTCCGCCTGCGACGAGTACAACAACGACGCACTTCGTGTCTTCTCGCTGTGGCTGGAGTACTCGGATACTCCTCTAGCGAACGAGGCTGTGAAATCGTATCTCAAGGACGTACCAAGTGGCAAATTTGCTCTATTGATGAACCAACTCTCCTCGCGGCTGCAAGCAGAGGACAGCGACTTCCAGCATCTTCTCATGGAGCTTGTTTTTCGCATCTGCGTCGAGCATCCATACCATGGCATGCATCAGATCTTTGCTATACAAATGAAAGTAGGCGCCATCACTAGGGAGGATGTCGTACGAGCCAAGGATGAGTCTGCAAAGTCTCGTCAGAAAGCTGCATCCGGTCTTGCAACTGCGCTCAGCGGTGATAAGAGAGCCCGTCCGTATTGGAGCTCCATATCTCATTCCAATGAGATCTACCACCATCTTGCCATGTTCAAGGGTGAAAAGGAGAGTACTCAGCAGGGACGCGAGCTGCAGTTGGACAAATACAAGGAGTCCAGAGACCTGGTCAGCAAGGTACCGAAGTTGAATGTACCCCCTGCGACTCTCCAAATCGAGGTGCGCCCCAATATGAGCTATAGTGACCTGCCAAGGATCGCAGGCTTCAAGTCAACCATGAGCATAGCGAATGGCCTCAGTGCACCAAAGGTCATCACTGCCAAGGGTACCGACGGCAAGCCGTACAAGCAATTGTTCAAATCCGGAAACGATGACTTGCGTCAGGACGCGATCATGGAGCAAGTATTTGACCAGGTTTCACGCCTACTAAAAAACCACACAGCAACGCGTATTCGGAACCTCGGTATCCGTACATACAAAGTGCTACCACTGTCAACCCGCTCTGGACTCATGGAATTTGTCCAGAACACTGTTCCTTTGCATCTATGGGTTATGCCCGCACATGAAAAGTACTACCCGAACGACTACAAACCGGACAGGTGTCGAAAAGAGATCGGTGCATGTCAGCAAGACTCTCTCACTACGCGAGTCAAGGTGTGGCAGAAGATTGCCGACAACTTCCACCCTGTGATGCGCTATTTCTTGCTCGAGCGTTTCGAGGACCCTGACGAATGGTTTGAACGCAGGCTTGCATATACGCGCTCAACAGCGGCCATCTCTATTCTCGGCCATGTGCTTGGTCTCGGTGATCGCCACTGTCACAATATTCTGCTCGATGAGAAGTCCGGTGAAGTAGTGCACATTGATCTCGGTGTAAGTTTCGAGGCCGGTCGTGTGTTGCCGGTACCAGAAGTCGTACCATTCCGATTGACGCGTGACTTGGTGGATGGCATGGGCTATACGAAGACGGAAGGCGTGTTCCGACGCTGCTGCGAGTTCACAATGGATACGCTTCGCGAGGAGAGAGAAAGCATCATGACTCTCCTCAACGTTTTGCGCTACGACCCCTTGGTGAACTGGAGCGTCACCCCCACCAAAGCAAAGCGCATGCAAGAAGCAAATCAAGAAACCGGAGCAAATGGTACTGCGCGCTCAACTACCGTGGCACCTGGGGGTACACCTGCTCCTTCCGGTCAAGCGGCAGCTGAAGAAGCGGCAGGTGTCGTGCATGAAAGCAACAAGAAGCGAGAAAAGGAAGAGCAGGCCGGTGAAGCGGGTAGAGCGCTTAGTGTGGTGGAGAAGAAGTTGAGCAAGACACTGAGCACAAAGGCCACGGTGAATGAGCTCATTCAGCAAGCTACCGACGAACGGAACTTGGCGGTGCTGTACATGGGATGGGCTAGCTATGCATAGGTGGATCTGAAGCATCCCGCAAAGGGCCGATGGGAGATGGGCTGCAGTTTCACGGGCGCTTTTCGGCGTATATATTTCCTGTTCTTGGTATGCTGCTTGAGCGCGGCGTCACAGGAAAATGGTTTATCGTTCGCATGTGTATAATACACATTGATAAAATGCATCCTACGGGCATTTGAGATGCACATTGCTTGATTGGTTTACGAATAGAAAGTGGTACATGTCTTGCGATGTGCCTATTGTGTGCTTACACCTTTAAACGCAAGTCGAGTCAACAAAGTACAGGATTCGGCAGGAATCAACCACAAGATGCCCATCATACTACATACACACACACACTTGACACAACAGATAGTTTACTACAAATACCACATTCCCTAATCTCCTCCACACCGCAATCTACACCTAAGAACCACATAAGCTCCTTCCATCCAACTTCGCAACACTCAAACAGTAATCTCTACCCAAACGACTACACATCACCACCTGTCACGCTTCGTAACGATAACCCACCATCCCTTCCTCCCTCCCATCATCCTCATCTCCACATCCCATTCGGACCTTTACAAGCACATCCACTCGTCCCCATACACTCTTCCACACGTGCTGCACACGACACGAACACCCCAGGCGGATACGCAGGCAGGCAGGAAGGAAAGTGTGTGATGTGATGTGATACCAACACCCCCTACCCGCATCGCATGGCCTCGCATGACCATACCCATACCCATACCCCATGCGAAGCAGCAACTTTGCCGAACGCGACCATGACATCGGTCGACACCCCACATTTCGTCATAGCCACTTCCTCGCGTGCGCAAAACATGCATGCCCCACTCATCTAATCCACGCCGCGCTAAGAAATTTCCGAACCGGAGGGAATGTGATGGTGGTGGTACGGAATAGTTTGGCGTTTGGCGTTAGGTTCTAGGAGGTTTTTCAAAAGAGTTTATTTAATAGAAAATTGAAGAGTTTGGTATCGAAGCAGTACGACAGTACGGCATCGGCCTAATGGCCCAATGGCAAGGCGCTTGACTACGATTTGGTTCGATATCAAGAGATTCCAGGTTCGACCCCTGGTTAGGTCATCTTTTTTTGTAATGTTTGAAGTTGGTTTGCAACAATCGTGAGGGTGCAGGATGGCGGGGTTACCGGCTCTGCTTGCATCGCCAATTGTTTTCATGCGAGCGTGGCCCCATCATATTTTTTGGCCTTTCTTCAATATTCGATTTTTTGCTTAACTATTTCATTTCTGGTCTTCTTGCTTCATTGCTTCTAATGCAATGGTAGGTATGACATGATGATGTGTAGCTGCTGACACTGGTTGCCCGAGAAGACGGTAATGGGCTGCGCCTGCCATGGGCGAGCTAGCGCCACAGCTTCTCTGGGCCCTTTATTTGTTTGTCGACGACACCCTCATACTTGTTCTCATCGCATTTGGCACGGCATCTATACACGGGCGTTATCTCCGCTCCCTCTTCCTCAAGAACGCAACTGTGGATGACCAGACAGCGATTCGGGGTCCACGGCATTACCACCACGCGGTTTGAATGAGCCTGAGGCATGCACAGCGCTGCTCTTGTTGGGCTCTCCTGGAGGCTATGCAGCGTCCAATCGACTTTGATGTGAACAAGATGGCGATGTCCAATCTCAGCGGCGGATTTCAGCCTCGAGAGACTGCTGTAACTCAGCCTTCTGAGCTGCTGCCTGTTTCCTTGCTTTGAATTAATCTCGCTTCTTCATCCTTCATCCTTCATGTTGCGCAATTTCGAACTTGTGGAATGCGCAATACCTGTATCGCACTTGTTTGCTACATTGTCCAGACCGTCACACTACTAGATGTCGATTCCGGAGCTCTATCTGCGCCACGCGCTCCCACCTCACTCAAGACATATCTGCGTTCTTGACATCGAATCGGTCTCAGCTGTCAACGCCGGACCGTTAAGATGCACTATCCGCGTCATCGATCTCAATGAGCGGCCGAAGTTCTCTGCGCTGTCTTACGTTTGGGGTGAAGACCCTCCGACATTAGAACACGCTATACTTTGCGGGGATGTCGCTGTCCCACTTACGAGCAACTGCCACGAGGCGCCCTGGCATCTACACCAGAAACTTGGCAAATATACCATATGGGTTGATGCTGTCTGCATTAATCAAGCAGACCAGGCGGAAAAGAATGGCATATACCACTCATGGGCGACATTTTCGGCAAGGCTGATCCGATGTATGCTTGGCTGGGCATCGCAACTCCTAGCCGAGGAAAAAGCCCTGCGATACCTTGCTAATCCCAAGTTCGAGGCATACTTCGACGAATCGAGACCATTTTCGGTGGCCCGGTACCTATGTTCGAAGAATCTCAGCTACGATCGATCGCGTACAGCAGGCGATACCTGGCCAGATTACTTGATAAACCCAGTATTCGAACGATTGGGACTAAGCGAATCGCCTGTCACATACGAAGACTTGGATGCGTTACTTAAAAATACCTAGATCTGTCGGGTTTGGACGTATCAAGAGATACTACTGGCCTCCAACCCGATCGTGGTATGTGGTAGCTACCATATTCACTGGACAATCTTCGAGCATGGCTTACTGCGATTATGCGCCTCAAGGTTCAAATCCCACCATGCATTGGGTTGGATGAGTGTCGCATTGGGTAGAGATGAGACACATAGTGCGGAAGCTTCCTTGCGACGAGGACCTTCGGTTATCTTCAATTTGAGGCGTTTCGAAACCTTCTTGAACATAGTAATGTTCGCCAGCTATCGCATGATAGACAGCCTGATTAGGTTAGCATTTACTAACATGATCATTACGCTTGGATCCATTATATACTCGTCCATAATAACTGGGGAAGTGTGGATCCGGCATGTTGAGTTCTTGGTCTCTATGCTTTTTTGTGTAGTGATACTATGTCGCCTTTACTACTTGTACAAACGCATTTCTATATGGCGATTCGACGCTTTCAGACTGGGAGAAAACATACCATACATTACAGACAGCCTTGTACACGCACTTATAACGAGGAGAGCAAGAAACAAGAAGGACATGGCATTCTGCATGTGGACCATTCTAGAAATACGGATGGGTGCGTCGTTAGGAGTTCCTGATTACTCTAGCGACGCTGGCGATGTATATCGTCACCTTGCTGCGTGCTTGGTACGCTGCACAAGATCGCTAGACATTCTTACCCATGCGGCGAGATTGAGCTATCCCGGTCAGCCGTCTTGGGTCCCAGATTGGTCCCTATGTGGTGAGCATCACCGCGATATCTTCAAGCGCAAAGAAGCCCAACCACCAGGTTGGACGTTTTCCATCATAAGGTCCGTGTTAGACGTCGGTGTTGTGTTCCGAACAGTCTGGGGGAACAAAAGGCCGGGTTCGTTCACTGCGAAGCAAACGGAGCAGGTCCAGGAACTGCACATCGATCCTGATGAGCGGCATAGGATGCTCACAGTCCGCGCCGACTTCTTCGCTACGGTCGCCGGATGCCTCCAAACTGGACAAGTGACCGACATCTTCAAAGCCGAGGAATAGGAAACGCATCTCGACAGTATTCGTTACTTGACATCCTTTATTCAAACACGTTCGGAAAACCGCTACTTAGCTGCTATCAAGCATACCATAAACCCGCAAGCAATGAGCTTTTTGTATGCCGACCGCTACCACACTCCTGCCGAAATACTTCGATTGCTTCGAAATGGTTCCGGACCTCGACATGAAAGGCTCGTTCGAAACTCCACTCGGTTGTGCTACCAGAGGTAACATTGCAATCTCGTTCAACTCATGGACGCGTCCGGAGATATCCTGATATGCTGTTGCACCCGGTGACCATGTTATCCGCGTACGTGGCTTATCGCAACCGCTTGTAGTTCGACCTTTCCAAGAAAGCCAACGAGATCACGTCTCTGTTCGGCTTGTTGGCAACTTGGTATGGGATTTCGGGAACCTAGGATTTTTTTTTTCTAGAGAGATGATTTCAGCCACACCTATCAAGCAGGATGTTAGGTACCGTGTCTATTGAGGAAAGCGAGTGGCTCTTACTGCTACCTTTTCCCCATTACCATGTTTTTCCAGTATTTTCGTTGTTGATCAACCATGTTTTCACTGGCTCGACTCGAATGCATCTTCGTAAGTGCGTTTATTGGGTCTTCCTCCAGACTACAGTCCACGTCGATATGCTGATACAAGCATGTAGCACAACACTGCATGAGAGGATACGCCAATGTCAGGAACATCCTGCATACCAAAACACAAATAACACGCATAAGACACCAAATGTACTCTTTTTACTTTATTTATCCAATTTTTTGACTACATCTTCGTGTGTATACTACAACAATATTCTCTTTGCTGCTCAATGCATCTCATCCCATCGGCTTGCGCCTTATCCCATCTTCGGTGATATATATATATGTAACGAACGCTATACGCAAACGATGCTAGTGTATCTCACAACATATGCGGGACACGAATTGACAAACTGGCGCGCGCGCCCTTTAGCTTACAAGGAAGAATCTGATGCAGTTGTAAATGCAATGTTACGGGAAGGAAGCAAGGGAGAAAAAAGCGGTCAGCGCTTGACCGTCACACGAGTCGCACACACAAGCCCGGAAAAATAAGAATAACGCCAACCATGCTCCATGCTCCATGTCCATGTAGGAGAATACGGAAAAATCCACAGTCGTTTCGCTAAAACGAGAAATGCAAAAGAATCCAATGATGCTGGTAGTGAAAGAGAAAAAAAATAGGTAGTGTAGTGTAGTGTCGTGTCGTGTATAGGGCGGGAAAAAATTACGAGTATTCCTACTCGGACAAGTCTCGTGGACCCAAGATCTGGTGTTCCAGGCCTTTGATTGGAAGTTTTCTGTTACCAGAAATTTTGCCTAACAGGGGAAAGCAAAAAGGCCTGGTGTAAAACAGCTGTGCCTTGCGCTGTGCGTGTGTGTGTGTGCCGTAACACCCCCACTTGTGTGTAGTGCGGTGCAGCCGAAAAAGCAGTGTCGGCGAGACCCGGCATGTCGGGGCCGGGCGGGGGCGCGCATGGTTTGCTTGCTGGACCAGATGTGTGAGTTGAGCAATCCATCTTGTAATTGGCGTGTGTGCATGATCCCCCAGCTTTTTTTTTTTCTCTTAAATGGGCGCCGTCGACTCAGGAACCTGGGATGGAATTTTTATTCACCGGAAAAGTGGTTGGTTGGTTTGGTGCCGCGGTTGTTGTCGTGTCGCAGAACGCATCATCATGCCATGTGTTGTTTTTCCTTGCAAATCCCGCCCACAATGTGTGAAGATCTTCGGCTCCGACGAAACTCCGTTTTGCGGTTAAACGCTGCTGCCGACAGGGCTACCAATTTCTTCCCTCTCCAAAAGCTTCGTCATCGTCAAACCTGCTTTTCCATCTCTTTGACTTCGAAAAAAGACCGTACGCCCTTTTATCCGTATCCCATGTAGTGTGATTTGTAGGCGAGAAGCAAGATCCCAGTATAACGGTCTCCGTCAAGGCCTATACCGAGACGAGCAATTTTGCTGGCCTGGCGGCTCCACTAAATCCGGTCGCACCAGACTACGGCAAGTCATGCGAAGGCTCGGAGAAGCTGAATCCGGGATCGTCTCCAGGGCTCCATGTCATCCAATGACGCAGGATCGAAATGGTGCATACGATGCGCTACGTAGGTGGAGACGCCTTGCAACGTGCAGGCCCGGTTCGTCTTGTCGTGTGAACGTATCGAGGGTACGTACCGTGGCTGCGTGTGTGCCCAACGATTGCCATTCAATCTATTTGGTAGCGGCCCTGTGAAATTGCTAGTAGTAGTGCATTCATCCTGCAGTGACTGGAGTCCATCTAAGCGGCACGCCGCTTTCGCCGTGATGGGAAGGTGGCCTGCTAGACCCAGGCTTTCTTGGCGGTAACCAGATACGTGCCTTGCCGACGGCCTTTGTGTCGAGCTTGCCCACGCGGCGCATGTTCATTTCGAGCACAATGACACGTAGGAAGTCGCTGTTCTCACGAGGCTCGCGCTGACGGACGGTGGGTACGTCATTGGACAGGACCCTTCCTGCTTCGGAAAACGGATCCGCGGTGCGACTACGGCGCGACTTCTGCGCTCGACCTCGGCGCTCGTAAGTTTGCATTTGGATCATCGGCGCGTGGGGGTCGGCATCGGCATCCAGTGTGAAAGAGTCGTGAAGATGCATCGACAACTCGGTTGGAGAGATAGGCGCAGGCTGCGGATTGAGGTATCGTCGTAACTCGGGGGAGGGTAGGCCTTGGACTTGCTTCGGTCGCATCTCGCTGGTGAAACTGGGCGATAGCAGGGATCGGGTGAGGAAGTCATCAGGTGGCACGCTAGGAGCTGTAAAGTTGGAGAAGGACTTGGCTGCCGATTTGAGGGCTTGGAGTGACGCAGTGAGATTGGACTTGAATGACCGGAATCGCTCATTGGAGGGTGCTGGTACAACAGTGTCGTTGATGTCGGCGGTGATGATGTCCTCGCATTCCTCAGGGCCGTAGTGAAGCAGCGGATGATCCAGAATGCAGTCCTCTTTGGGTGGTGATGAGACGACCTTTTCTTTGCGTTCTGGCAATGACTTGCGGCCAATCGAGTCTGGTGTGCTGAGGTTGTCCCAATGTGATGCGTAGGATGGATTCTCGTAATCCAATGATGGGGGCAAAGTAGATATAGAGTCGCTGGAGATGGACCTGGAGGTCAAGAAAGAGCCCTTTTCCTGCTCCATGCTCATGACACTGCTGTACTCGTCGTCAGACTCGTCTACGCGACCAAGGAGTAGGTCCATGGGCGAGCCGACCAGTGAAGGTGGTGTGTCCGAGTCGTCCTGCTTCCACTCCTGTATCAATTCGTCCATGGATATGCGCCTGTCCATGGTAGAGCGCTGTCGTCGGCGGGTGGGCATCTTGGGGATGGCAGTGACGGCGAGCAAGGCAGCAACGGCAGGTGGCAGTGCTTTCGCATCATGGCTCTGGGAAGAGCGTGCAGAGCGGCCTCCACGTTCGCCTCTCATTCTGACAGTCTGGGTGGAAGATGGCGATTTCAAGGGCGTGCGTGGTGGGATGCCAACAGGTTTGGACATGGTTGCAGGAGAAGCAGAATGGGCGGGTTTCGGAGTGGAACTGGAGATGGACGGGGTCTTATTCATAGATTGCGTCTGTGTGTCCACAGTGACAGGCCGGGTAGTTCGCGGAGACGGACTGGATCGCGTTCGCGTGCCCATGCTTTCGGCTTTGGATCTCGTGGAGCGTGGTGAAGGCGGAGAGTGTTGCAGATAAGGAAAGGACCTTGGCGAATACATGATTCTGGTCGGCTTGGGCCCTGAAGGCGTTTCCCCCGTGACTAACTGGCTAACACGTCGGTCGATCCAGGTACGGCTGGGTGCTGGCTAGGCTGGAAGTGACGTGCGGCCGCTGGATTTCTTTACGTTATTGCTGGTTGGCGATTGGACGGTTCTGCAAGGGCAAGTCGCGAGCAACATCAGACTACAGGGTTCGCGCGTGCCGAAAGTCGCCGACGCACTTGCTCGGAATAGAAAATGTGTAGAGGTGTGGGTAGAGCAGAGTAGGGGAAGCAAGAGTGTAATAGGAGTAGTAGGAGTAGTAGGAGTAGTAGTATAAACGTAGTGATAGAGCAGCTGGACGTCGGGCAGTGATAAGGGAACGATGACGGAGGAAGCCCCGGGGGGGTTTCCAGAGCTAATCGGGTGCTGCGATAAGTAAGTCGAGTCGCGTGGGTGAGCACACGACGGGCAACCATCCAGGCACCGCTCGGACGACAGATAATGGCGGCTGAGAAGGCAAGTTGCGTGTCCTGGTGCGCACTGCCTGCGGCCCACGCATTGTCCTGGGCTGATCACGCCGTGCATATGCGTACAGCCTGCAGCGTACATAGTTGTGAGAGGCCCCGGTCGGGCCCGCATGCGCGACACACACGGTACAGAAAGTGATCGGCTGCCAGCCCCCCTGAAGGGCCCTAGCCGCCACCTCCGCCCTCGTCAGCCCTGTCGCCCCACGCTCCCTGTCTTCTGGAAGGTATCCCTATCGCGCCAAAACAGAGGTCACATGCCTGCGGCGCCGCGTCACATTCCCTCTCCCCCGTCGCCCGCGAAGAAAGCGCCAGTGCTGACTGATTACCTTTCCCACAGTCATCTTGATTGCACATACTTTGGCGTCTTGCGCGTAATAGAGTATAGCGACAAAGATACTGCAGCAGACAGGCAGGCGGGCAGGCGAGCAGGCGAAGAAAGTAAGAGTCATCGTTATTTACAACAGTCCACAGCCACTCATCACACACTCTAGCACAGTCTCGATGACAGTGCAATACGTGGCTGCAGCAGATGCAAGCGCATTTGCCAGAAGACGCAGTAAGCCTGGTTGCCTACCGGTCATGGATGGTTTGGTGCATCAGCTCCGGGCCTGTCACAGGCGACAAGCTTATCTCTGCCAATATCTCGCTGGCTGCACGTAACCTCTGTCTCGCAGCCCCCGTCGCCAGCCGCGCTAGCAGTGAATCGTCGCCTTTGGGCGCTGTGGGGTGCATGCCCGCAGCCCATTCTCTGGAGATTCTGCGTGTGGAGGGCGGAGGGGGGGACTTTATTTCCACACTTCGCGACGATATCGATAGCCGCGTTTCTTAGCAGCCAAAACGTCATTGTCGTCTGAAACAGTTCTTTTTCTCGTGAACCATTCATCCCGCTCACCGGCCCCTAACGGCGAGCACGTGTTTCGACCGTTTGGACACAGAAATGTGAGGCTCTTTGCGACAATGCACGAGAAGCAAGGTGTCGTGTTTGGTTTGGTCGCACCTGCTCAATCGAGGTTAAGGGATCTCTTGTGCGAAAGAGGAAGGACGATTCGAGCCTCGGAGCTGCACCGCTGCTGCTGTCGTGTAAGCGACGACAATCCCTCGCGGCACCATACCCGCAACGCGCGCGCGCGCCTGCCTACTACGAAGGGAACTCCGACGTGTATAAACATGAAACCTACCTCCTGCCTGCATAGGTGTAACTCATCTACATATCCGAGTTCAACAAAATCATACTACTGTGACTTGACCTTCTCAACATACCGCGGCCTCAGGGCACAGCAGAGCTCCACTTTGACACTCCGCGCAGTGACATTCGTTGTTCCTCGGCTCATTGCCCCGTTCATCACTCACTCATTCATCAATTACCATGCACAAGGGGGGGAGATCATCAAATTCGCATCTTCTTTTGCAATCTTCTTGATTCTGATTTTGATCAATCATAATAGTACACGTCTCCTCACCAGCATACATTCTCTCTCACTCACACACATGCACGCGGACACATGACTATCTTCCAATCGTAGCAGCGTTCGCATGCAGTACGCCTCGCTCCACGCTCGCACAAAAGACTTGAACATGCAAATTAAAGAAGAGAAAAAAAAAAGACGGCAATAGCCAGCCAGTAGAACGCGTATCGCGCGACCTGCTGTGCTGCAAGACCGCTGAAACCAAACAAACGCCGTCTTTGCTCCGCAATTCTGCCGCTGGGATGGATAAAAACCACCAAAAGCCGAAATGATATGAAGAAAAATGAAGCGTTAGGGCCCGCCTCCGCTCCCGAAGCGAGGACGGCACGATTGCATGACCAGTATAGTGCAGTGCAGGTAGGCAGGATCTGACGTGCAGGCAGACAATACAGCCAACCAACCCCTGACCCATGTACTACTACTGTACGTGGCGAATCTCCCAACCACTCGCGTGTGGTTCAAGAAAAAAAAGGGGGACTGATGAGTCGAAGAAGTGAAAATTTTCAGGGTCCTCCTGCACCGAGCCCGAGGAATGCACGAGTACGAGAATGGTAATAGAAACGAAGATGAAAGTAAGAAAAAAAAAAGTCGAAGCGGCCGTAAGCGGTGGTGTAGGGAAGAAACGTCGTGCACAGTCAAAGCGCGGGCAACCATAGAAGGGTCCAAGTGGACATGGCCGACAAACATGAATCTCCTCAGTACCCGTCGCCGTCGTCGGTCCAACCCGCGTCTGACCCTTCAATGACCCGCACCATGCTGCCGTCCCGCTCCGTCTGTACTTCGCCTACGTTACGTATGCTGCGAATCTTCTTGCCTTGTACTGCTCGTGGGCTGGATGCATGGCCGCCATCAGGTGTGAAGCGCTTGACTGAACGTCGTCGGTATTGGTGGAAGTCGACTTCTTCCTCTGGAGGCTCGTCGGACTGTTCGCTAAACGTCTCCCAGTTCTCTGACCCAGATTGCATGGTGACACCGGTACCTGCTGTTCCTGTTGACGATGCTTGTGAGATTTGCCTGCTACTAGCCGAGGACAATGACGGTGGAGCGTATGTGGGAATGTAGCCTCCGGTTATGGTGTGACCGTGTCCCATGTATGGCCTGTCATCATAGACATCCTCTGGTGGTACACTGCGCACGACACTCTCACTGCGATCTCCACGGTTGAATTGGAAACGGTTCACTGGGGTATCCACTAGCGATGGCTCGGGGGGTATAAACAGATCCTTCATCCTTGGAGGGGGCGCCATAGGAGGAGCCATTCTCCGCATCGTCGCAGAGTCTTCTCGTGAAGGTGGTGGCGGACGGCGTTCAGGTGAGCTCCTACCGTTCTGAGTGCTACCGAGTTGCGAGCGGGAAGGTATCTTGGAAGGACTCTTTTGGGCGGAGGCTGACATGGCTGCTGAAACTGAAGACCCGAAATTGGCAGAAGAAACAGAGCTGGCAAACGTGTTGCGAGATATACTTGCGCCGAAGTTTGATACTGGCGTCTTTGAACGACTAGGGGGTGCGCCACCACGAATGGTTCCAGCACGGCTGGGAGCAGAGGACCTGGGTACTGTTCCTCCTGATTTGGTAGGCATACCAGTATTCGAGGGTGTCTTTGCGCGAGGGGGAGCAGCTTTCGCAGCAGCGGCGTATAGTTCATCGAGGTATCGACTGCCGTGAACGAGGAACTCGCGGCCGTATTCGTCTTCCCAGCTTTCGAGCGTATTTCTCAAATCCTGTTATACTGTTAGTTTTGCCGTTATAGAGGGAAGGTATAGCACTTACAGCCTCAACCTTGGGCAGCTCCTTTGCAATGCGCTTTCGCATCTTTTCTTCGCGCAGGAGCTTGCCCGGATCGCGCCTCTCGCCCTTGTTGCCGCGCGCCATGAGACGTGTGGCATCTTGACTCGACTGCTGCAGTTCGTCGCGCTCCCTGATCAATTCGCGGTATCGGTCAATCTTCTGAAGCATGGGTAGTCGCTGCTCTTTGAGCGCTTCAAGACGTGCGATTTCGGACTCGTGTGCGGATAGTAGAGCGTCGCTGCAGACATCGGAAAAGGCAGGGGTGAAGTCGAGCATCTCCTCCTCGGAGAAGTAAAGGGCATCCCACAGCTCCTGGAGCTTGCATCGTGCCTCTTCAACAAACAAGTGCAGGTTCTGGCGCTTGAGCTCGTTGAGTCGAGCCAGCTCATCCTCGTATTCGTTGATGGTGCGCAGACCACATCCGCGGTTGCTGGTGAGAAACTGCTTGCGCTCGCGCTCTTCAATGCCCAGGCGATCCCAGAGTTCCTCAATGGTCGATCGCAGCTGTCCCAGTCGTCGTTCGCGCCCGCGCTTCTCCTCGACAAGACGCTCCTTCTTGGCCTTCAACTGCGCCAGATCGTCCTTGTGCAGACCAAGCTGCTCAGGCGCGTCGCGATGGCATTTTACAATCGCGCTGTCTGTCTGTGCTTGTGGTGTGCCGAGTTCCGCCCATAGCTGGATAATCTCCTGGCACATGGCCTTGACCATGTTTATCCGCCGTGTGTACTCTTCGTATACGCGTGTGAACTCGTTGTCTAGCTTGGTGACGTAGGACGGGGAGATGTCGAACGAGGGCGAGACGGTCGCATTGGGTGCGGTAGGGGGGAGCTTGACTTGTACAAAAGACGACTCGAGATGCGACGCATACGACTCGAGCGCTTCAGCGAGTTTCCTCACCTGCTCGAAGCGCTCCTGGTGTCGCTTGCTGACGGTGTTGTATCTCTCCTTTAGGGTTTGCAGGCAGCGCGTCAAGGGGAAGGTAATGGCCTTGTCGTCATGGTCTTCGTAATTCGGGTTGGGCTTGCTGTCGTCGAGCGAAGCCTCCATCTGGCGGATCGTCTTCAGGAGACGATGCGCCTCCTCGGTCATCTCGTGCTTCTCATTGGTGACATGGCGCAATTGGTTGTGAAGTGTCTCGGAAAGCGCCGAGAAAAGCTAGACACTGTCAGCAGTCGCAAAGTGAATACAAACGAAATGCCACATACCTCTGCCTCGCGCGAGTCTCGCTCATGGCTAGGGACACCAATGTCGTCGAACAGACCGTGCAGCTGGCCGATGATAGTCGTGACCTGCTGGGCTAGGTAGCTCGTGTCCATGGTGTCTGCAGCCCCGCGAGCGCGATGTTCAAAAGCGCATGCAAAGTTTGGCTAGCAGCGGGGCGTGGAAACGTGTACTCGAGTGTGTCGTGGATGCGGTGTGATAGGCCTGTCGCGTGTCGGTGTGCAGTTGTGGATAAGTCACAGTGGGGAAGCGAGGCAATGCGCGCGCCTTGTTGCAGGAGGGAAAGAAGCCGAAGTGAAATGGCGTGCGTGCAGAAAACGAGGGTAATGACGCCGAAACAGCGCGCGCTTTTCGTTCCTTCGTGGCGGTATCGTCAGAAAAACTGCAGCACTGCAAATTCCTTCAGTCGTCTTCTCGAGGGCTGCACAACAGAATGGGTAGTGATGCAATCTGTTGCGGACGGGCGTAGATCAAAGTGCAAGCGACCCGGTGGTCATAGTGGTTGTGCCCCGGACTATTTTGAGACTTTGGTCGCGAGGGGCAACGTCCCGCGTCAACATGGCGCGCCATCACGAGAACGCCCGTTTCACTCAGATCCGTCTCCGCCACTCAGAGCGGGGTACCGGTATGGCTGAGCGCGGCAAACGAGAGTAGCACATGGGTCATGCCGGTAACCTGCATGTCAACATCTGCCGTGGCGCCAGACTTGTGGCTAGCATCGTACCTGAAGACGTTGATCTCTGATACTCTTTCTGCGAATTGCCGAGCACGAATGACTTGTCTGACAGCCCGCACTCAGTATCCCCAGTCTTCATCTACACACACTCCAATCCCATGACTGTCGCCTCAAAGGTGTGTCTGCTGGCCCTGTCCTTCATCTTGGTTGAACAGATCGTAGATCGGGCTGGCCGCGATCCATGATATTTGTTTGTTATTAATGAGCAATGTTTGGCCCCCAAAAGCATCGCGCAGCAAAGTCAAGCTTCTATCCATGCCAAAGCGGCACGTACATCAAAAAGATTGCCATTGACCATACTATACCCGTTGCTCCGTCGACCTTCCTATACACCCGTGCCCAGGATCATCGTGTGTTACCACGGCTCTCGGCGCCCTCTCCGGATCAGACCTGTCGTTTTCGGCTAACCTTGTGTCTGTGCCCCATAGTATTATCAGGATCTCGCATGACGAAAACCGGATCGCCAGCCACTCGAGCGCTTAGCCTTGAAAAACAAGACGGAACCAAGGCTGAGTACGCTGTACGACCGCGATTTTGCGCAGCAACGCCTTGGTATCGCCAGGAAACGGTTTGTATTGATGTGTGCAAGCAAACCTAGATATGGCCATAGCCTTTTGACTAGAGTCGCTAGCACCAATGCGCGAGCTGACAGAAAAATGCCTCTAAATTGATCTTCAATTATATCTGTTCCAGCTAGTGCTAAGGCTTACTCCGAGCAGCTGAAGGTAGCCGTCCATCGTCCTCCAGCGACATCCTGCACCGAGATACTCGGTCCTTGTCCCTCCATGACCTCCACAACATGGTCATCACTCAAACTTTCTCCCCCGCTCATGATTAGCCGACCAGCGCAGTCGAGCACTGGTACCTGTACTTCGCCCATGGTCCCTTTGGGCGCTTCAAAGTCCAGCACA
This sequence comes from Stemphylium beticola, assembly GCA_029100535.1. NCBI lineage: Eukaryota > Fungi > Ascomycota > Dothideomycetes > Pleosporales > Pleosporaceae > Stemphylium > Stemphylium beticola. Next base: position 86,817 of record JARBXR010000054.1, on the reverse strand, counting down.
ACACTGTCGTTCATCACTTGTGTCCTCGCACCGAAGAAGCCCAATGTGGTGCTAAACCCTGCATCCGCAAACTTGAGGTCTCCGAGTGATGGAGCAATGCGCCAAGTGGCACCGCCCGCAGTAAGTAGTTGCACACCAGCAACGTACTGCGTCAAAGTGGATGTCGGGCCTGTTGCCCAGCCATGAGCATGGCTGATACGTGCGTCGTTGTTGTATGGAGCATAGTGTAGTTCTCCAGTAGTGCTGTATCCCTCAATGAATGTCGAGTTGGTCATACGCGGGTCATCCAGCATGAAGCCCCATTGCAGGCGCATGAGCTCCAGAGCAGCCGATGTGTTTTGGGCGAGGAAGTGTGTTTGCAATTCGAATCCAGAGATGAAAGGTGAGATGGCGTCAGCGGCTTCAGGAGCGGGCGCGCCATAAGGTGTCCATCGCTCAGCCAGCCGGTCGCTGATCTGAGTGTTCTGAGTCGAGTTCAAGGTAAGATTTGCGACAACAGCCCACGAGTTTCCATCTTGAGGCATCAGGGTCGTCGTCTCGTTATCCTTGTACATCCCCTCGTCTTCGACCCAAAGTAGCTCATTGGCAGCAGTCTTGATGCCGTCAGCAATCTGCTGCCAGTCGGAGCTATTGGCAGTATCGTTCAAAGCACCAGCGAGATAGATGGCTTGGTTGAGCGTGTAGTACAGGATAGCGTTGGCTTCGATGTTGTGTCCCCCCATGCCGAAACGGAGCCAATCGTTCGGGGCAGTAACATTCATGAGACCGCTTTCGTCAATGTTGCTGAGCGGAAAGGTAAGAGCAAACTTGTATTGGTCCCACAGAGAGCGTAGGTAGGAAATGTCACCCTAGAGAACGAGGTCAGCTAGCGATTTAGGCAGGACTATAAGAGGAGCTTACCGTGTATAGGTAGTGGTCGGCAACACCAATCAAAGTGTAAAGATGGTAGGTGAACGAGACTGCGTCAGGCGGGAAAGGCCGTCCAGCATATGGCAGCCGGCCAGTTGTGTCATTCTGTACCTTGAAGAGAGAGTCGAGCGCATTCTCTATAGAGATGACATCATTCGTCGACACCACTACACCAGGGACGGCGATGGCCATATCTTTGGATATTGTTCAGTGTTTTGTTTGGATATCTCACGGGTTATGATTGAGCGCAACATACCTCCAGCCCACACGAGTCTGTCTCTCTTCGCTCCATCCACCAGAGCACTCTTGCCAGCAGTAATGGTGTAGTTGTTGTACCAAGTAACATTGACCGGGCTCTGATCATCAGTGCTCGAGAAGCCCTCTTCGCGTAGATGAACGAGCGCATTGCCAGTGTCCGGAGGGACTGTACAAATCTGATTTGTGTAGGCTCCAGCATACCAAACGCGGTTAAGCAACTCATCTACTGCATATCAGCATTTGTTCAAAATTCCAAAACATTCAAACAGCGCCTTACCATCGCAGTGGAAGTACCCAGTGTAATTCCCAATCGCGTCATCTTCCCAGTGCGGCATAGCTGTATAATGCACTTCAGCCCCCGTAATCTCCAAGCTGCCCGTTCCATTATGAACAAGCGTCATATACCTGAACGCGCCTCTGATCTTCTCATGCGGCGCCGTATATCGTCCCGTATCATTGACATGGAACCAAAGCGTCTCGTCTTTTCCTGCGTCAGCCGTCGCGTCGCTGCTCATATTGCTAACCCATAACGAGCTCTCGGAGAAGGTAACGCCGATGTATTCGTCCGAAGAGTTGACAGAGCCAACGGTCAAGCTTACGCGACCGGCGATGTTGATGCCGAAGTCGTAGGCTGTTGCTGCATCACCGGTGAAGACGGAACTGCCATTTGAGCTTGTTAGGCTCTCGGGGTTGGTCACGGAACCGTTGCTGCTATGCACCGAGACGGGGAGAACAGTTCGTGATTTTGGTGCGAGGATGTATTGTTCGTATGGGATGGCGAGGGCAGGCGCGACGGCCGCGCAGCCGGCTACCAATGGAAAGAATCTCATGTTGGTGGTTGGCCTTGATGCTGGATCCTGTTCTTTGGCTATCTACCGTACCGTAGCTTTAAGTACTTCACTCAAGCCTGCCATGGCAAGGTAGCTTCATTTCCCATGCTTACGTGCCGACTAGAAGATCTTAGAAAGTCTTCGGATGAGCACATACCGAGATGACGATATCTAGACAGATTTCGTCGTTGGCTGCGGAGATGGCCCCATATTTACCCTGCCAAACGCGGGGAAGCGAATCGCGTTGCAACGGATCGCATGCACGATACTGACGCTAAGCTTCTAATGCCCGAAGTGGTGGCGCAATGCCACCGACTTGCTTGGCCTCCACAAACCGAGGTATTGCGAGTAATAGGCTAAAGGTTCAAAAGCGTCGGAGCTATAAGTAGGAACATTCACGTGAAGTTGGCTACGCAGATGGAAAAGGGCGGAGTGAACAATGCTCCCAGAACACGTGAAGTGAGCCAAGGATGAAAGATTTTTGTGATCCAAGGGCATGACAAGATAAACATCACCAATCCACTCTCCGCGCACTGGAGTTCATGATATAGTATGTCAAGGTGACTTATTGGCCAAGCGCATAGAAAAAGAACAATCTGCATGTAGATACGCACATTATGTCATTGTAAATTCTGAATGTGACCGAAACAGGCGATGTGGACGCCATCTCATAGCCTCAGAGAATAGCCTCAGAGAATAGCCTCAGCACGTGTATCCATTGTATCCACCGACCTCATCCACTCACCTATTTCTTGCTCTGAGGCAACATACCAAGTAATCTCTCCACTTCGATCGCAGCGCTTCCGCCAGCCTTGCCTCTAATCTCCTCAAGCAATTCTCTGTCCTTGGCTTTGAAAGCTTCTTCACCAGCCTTGACCATCAATCCACACTTGATCCACATTTCCACACGCTCAGGTACTGATAAGGACGTGCATTTCGGAATGAACACGGACGCAACCCTAGTGTTGCCTGCACCAAGGATCTCATTGAAAAATGGCTCCCATCCAATGGGACTCTTCTTCTGTTTGGCAGACTCTTCAAGTTCATTCCAGTGACGTGCTGCGACCAGGGCACGTAGACGAATATACGTGTATGTTTTATCGTTGATCTTGAACTCCGACTGCACCTTTTGGGCGCGCTTGTAGTGTCCTTGGCGGATGAGTTGGAAGATTGTCTCGTTCGCCGAAAGGCCAATATACGTCTGACCAGGTAATTGGCTAACGGGAGGAGCGTCCCTGGGCCCGTTGAGGTCTGACTCGAATTGCGTTTGAAGACGGAGCAGCTTGGCTGCATCATCTATGGCCTGACGTTGGAAGACAGCCGCACTGTCGCGAGAGTCTTGAAGATATTTGGATGCTAGCTTCAGTTTGTCTTGCGCGGCGTGCTGGTTATCTTGAGACAGAGCCTCAGACAATAACAGGTTCGAGCCGTCCAATCGCCGGTCGTCTTGATAGTACAAGTCTTTGAGCAAATCGCGATCCTGGTCCCAGGCAGACGACTCGACAAGAGCTGTGGCGACTGGACGACTGTTGATGACTCGGAAAAAGGAAGCGAGTGGCAACTTCTTGCGGAGATGAAGTAGGACATGGAAGATCAAATCTGTATCGCCCGACTCGATAGCCTTGTCGAGCGCAATATTGTCTTCTTTCATGTTGAGGAGCAGCGGTACTTGCTTACCCGCTCTAGGCTCGTAGTTGAGTAGCTCAGTCGCAAGTCGAACACGGCCCTCATCGTACGCCGCTCGCGCAATCTCCTCAAAAGAGACGCATGGCTTACCATGAAGCTTCTTGACTATCAAGCTACAGATCTCCTCTTCCGGATCAGTGGAAACGCGAACCTTTTGCTGTGCCCAGTGGCCATGGATTTGGTTTGCCGGTAAATGCAGATACTCCGCTATTCGCAGCGCCAGAAGATATTCGTTACGATTTGTGAGACGTTCGACGAGCTTCTCGGGGGTCATGCGACGGTATTGGTCGTAGCTGAGCGGTAGCCCGACTTCGTAGAACCGCATAGCATTCAACACCCTCAGCGTATCGCATGTATCGACAAAGTCGTCGGACGAGTATAAGTCCAGCACTGACTTTCCATACGAAGCAGCTTTCAGCAGCGACTTTTGCCAATGGATATTGTATTCATGCGCAGCGGCTTTGATGCAGGTATCCACGGCCTCGCCCAGGCTTGGTCGTATCAGCTGAATAAGGTCGTCTGCTTTGGGACTCTTCTGCTCCAAGAGAGATGAAGCCTCTAGAAGATTTGCGGCGGGCGAGTCGGACCCTAGCCTGAAAACGTCGACTGCCTCGTCCGGCACCTTCTGGATAAATTCGCATACATCGTTTGTGAGGAGTCGTATGCCGTCGATATCCGGCAGTAGATGCACCCAAGTATCGTAGTAGAATTTTGTCGCGGCACTCCTCGGACCAATCAAATGTACCTCGTCCTCCCAAGCCAGCGCGACAGCATTGGAGCCGCACCATTCCATGTCCTTGGGCACAGTCTTGATCTTGCTGTCGTACTCGCTGAGCTTCTCGCTCCAATCGCCACTAACTACCCAGACCTTTCCATCTTCTGTATAGAAAGCAAGAAACTCCGCGCGCGGACTGACGCTGATATGCCGGAAGGGTCCAGCATCAAAGTTCCTGTCTTCTGCCTCAGTCGCATCAACGACGTAGAGCGTACTTCCAATCGCGAGTATGACTTCGACTGAGCGCGATAGCGAATATGTAGGCGGTATTATGCTCCATGATATGACGGGCTCGGTCGGCGGAATAGCGAGAAGTTTGGGGCGCGGTTCGGTATACGAGGTCACCGAGATAAGGTGGTTGTTCCCGAGAAGCGCGACAAAGCCGGTGCTGTAGAACTTGCACGACACAATACCGATGTCTTCTGCGCCGTGACCAAGAGTGAAGGGAACGAAGTCGCCTTGGAGGTCGTAGTAACATCGCACGGTGCCGTCTGCTGTTACGACGAGAAGCTTCTCATCTTCGGACCAGCCCAGACCCTTGATCGAGCCCTTGTCCCACTGCAGTCTGTCAGTATCTCCTTTTCTGCCATGCTCTCTCACAGTTGCGGTGAAGGTGTCGCACATTGATGCTCCGTATCAGCTTGCCGGCACAGCTGTAGATGTCGATGCTCGACTTGGATGCGCCAGGTCCGCGATAAGTCTGCAATTTGTCTTCATCACGGTAGATGGCTATCAAAGTCAGCCCATTCTACATGCAACTATGCGCAGTCCATGGTAGGCGAGCGGGACGTACCTACCTACAGCACCGCTATACGGCGCCCCCACTACGTTGTAGTTCTCGAGCTCGAGATCCTGATCGAAGACAGCTTGGTATAGCTGTACCTTTCTGTAGAATTTGTCGCCGACCTTTTCCCAGTTGGCTGTTGGCTTGGACATGGTTGGCCGCAACTATCGGGGTATCATGGCGCGAAGTTGTCGGAAGCTTGGTGGGCCTGGCTGGAGCTTGGAGTTGCGGTCATAGCTCTTAGTGGGCGCCGAGGCTGTCATCAGCACACACGCATGCTCCTGGACAACTTGTCGAAACTTGGGTCATATACTTGTTTATTGTTGAGGAACTATATACTCCTAGCTAATGTTGGGTTGCTTTGCCCAGATAGAGAGAAACGCCGTCGCTCATGCATTCATAACCAATTTCCACGCCGTTACCCAAAGTTCAATTCCATACGTCGTGTCCTGACCTCATTCACAAATACAAACGCCCCGGGTATCAATCTAGACCCCATTCCCTATGAGCTCAGCAAGTGTTTCGCGAATGCCGAAGCGGTCAACGTCGCTGCCAACCTTTTTGCGGAACATGCCCAGATCCCTGAGGAACGTCTCGGCCTCGTTTTGCAGTTCTTGCGCCAACTCGTCATGGTCACCCTCATCGTAGCCTGAATCAGAGTCATCATCGCTGGCCTCGGCGTCAGCAGGAGTCGGGGTGGATTGGTCGTTACCATCCCCTTCACCCAGCCATTCTTCACTCTCAAAGTCTGGTGTACCAAGCTCTCGCGGCGGTGGGAGGACGATGGGATTTTTGAGCTCTCCAAGTGCAAGTGCAAGATGGCGGCGCAGCGAGTCGATTTCGGCGCGGAGGGTCACGTTGAGCGGACGAAGCTCCTCGACCTCTGAAGTGAGGGCCTTGATCTTCGCGGCCGAGACTTGTCGGTTCTCTTCCATGAGGCGTTGCATGAGTGCCACCTGTCTCTGGTATTCGTCCAGCTCTGTCGCTTCTTCCCTCTTGCGTTGACTGGCGGCATTCACGCACACCTGCAGACTCCGGATTTGTTCCGACATCTCGGCAATCTGGGCGTCTCGTTGCGCAGCGGACATGCAGTCCTGGTTGACCAGAGCGCGAGTGCGAATGCGCTTCGCTTGATCTGCGTAGCGGAGGGTAGAAAGGGTTTCGTCATAGTCGGCTGGAGCGATGCAAGCAACCATGGCCGTCTTACTGTTCCCGCCGAGAGAGTCTTTGAGGAGCCATGTCAAGACCGAATCACGGTACGGGACTACTTCGCGTGGCCGTCTGCCCTTGGCACCCTGCCGCCTGGGATCTGCCAGTGCAGCGATGACGCGACCGAGCGTTGTGAGGGACTTGTTGATCTGGGCACCCTCCTTGAGGCGAGCGCCTGTGGCTTCTGTCGACTTGGCACGTTCGGAACCAGCGAGGTCGACGAGGCGCATGCGTGCAGTACGTTCAATAGTCTCGTCGGAAAGAAGAGAGTGGGTAATCTGCTTGAGGCGGATCGTGAAGACAGCGTGGGATCGTGACGAAGTGTCGTTCATCTTGGTGGAGGCAGTTGTTCGGCTCTACAAAACTGTTAGCGAGCGCTCTGGAACCAGAGATAGTTGCATACGTACCATGTCGCCAACCTTCATCAGGCGCGCTACATCAGCATAACACTTGACTTCGGCTTCGGTCAAGCCCTGCACATATACCCCATCCTTCTGGCTCTCGCGGATCTTCAGGTACACGGGCGGATTTGTTCTTGGCTGGAGCAAGTCGCGAACGTGCTCGTTGTAGACCTCAAAGTAGGAGACCTGGACGTGGTAATTGGTGTTGGGTGATGGCTCATGTCTGATTCTGGCAAACAATTCCTCGCATGTTCGGGGAATTAGACCTGGGTTGTCTGGCGTTCCCATCATGGTGTAACTCTTTCCTGATCCCGTCTGACCGTATGCGAAGATGCAAGTATGGTATCCTCCAAAGTTGTGGTCGAGGAACTCCTCGCCGAAAGAGCGGTAGACGTCTTCTTGATGCGCATAGTGCGGGTCACTCTCGTCGTGCGACCAGTAGGAGCGATCAAAGGTAAACTCCTTGTCTTCCAGGACACGGCGTCCGTTGCCATCGCCATGGTCGGGCGCATAAAGCGTTGTCTTCTGCGTCGCGGGGTCCATTCGAATCAGGCATTTCGTCCCCTTCTCCGTCTCTGCCACAAATCAGCATGTGCCTATATCAATTGAAGCATTCAACCGTACCTCTCTTCACAAATGCTCGGCATCGCACCACCACCTTGACATTGCCGGGGTCGTCGTTCATGGGTGCTATTGGAGACGAGAGGGCATACGAGGCGTCAGAGGCTCGCATTGAAGGGGCCGAGGCGGTCGTATGTAAAGGATACATCCTGTCGTCCAAAATACAGTTTAATAACTTGTAGCAAGAATCCCAGAGCTGTTGCGACCGGTGAATGTATAGCAGGTGCATAGACAATGTTGGGCGGGTGCACGGATCGCTCTTGCCATGACTCGAGGGCATTGTTTGGGCCGTGTCAACACGCGGTTGCCGGGTGCGATACCACGTCACTGCTTGGCGCCCCAGACTCCGCGCGCCGTCACAGGTCAACGCGACGCGACGCGCCTGAGATGGCATGACGATGGACAAACTATAGGAGATTTTGTGCATGCCTCTCAAAGTCAATCGGCTCAGTCATACATTACTCACTACTAGCGGCGCATCTAGCAGCGCATTCCTTGCTCTTTCCTAGAGAGCCAAACACCTGGCTAGGCGGGCCTCCAGTCTCCAGAACCACCCAGATACCTGCTTTTTTTTTTTTGGCAAGGAATCATTTCCACTAGCAATGTCATCTTCAACTGCACACCGCCATAACCCTGAGTCGAGCCCTCTGCCCCGCTGACGAGATGCTCGTACATCTGCGAGCCAACGTGTAAAGCCTTGCATCCGGTGAGAAAATTCAAATTGTGGGCAGGCTCCGCAAGGCGCAGTTGAAGGTATTTAGAGGCGCCTCTTTCGTTGCAGTCGCATTGGCTCGTGATATGCTATTCGAGTGAGCAATGTCGCTTCAAGGTTCAGCCGGCAGGTTGTGCGAAGGCGCGGTAGCGACTAAAAAAATTCGCGGGAACAGTGTGACTGGTCCAAACAGTCTGCTCTGCACCAGCAACGAAACCCCACGGCGGGATAACACGATACCATCAGGAACGTCGATTCTGCCCATTACGCAGTCTCGCTGACGGACCCTGGAACTATGGCCACGGCTGCGGTGCTGAGCTTGCTGGACGAGCACACCCGGCAAGCGGCGTTTGACGCCAGCCTCGCCAAGCTCAAAGCGGCACCACATGGCATCGATATCGACGCTCTCGATATCTGCGTTCGCCTCTTAACTACCAGCGGAATTGATGGCGACGCTGGGAGCACGTCGCGGCACGATCAGCTATGGAACATCGTTCTGCATCGCCTCGTCGACGAATCATCGTCCGATCGTCTCTACGAGATCGCTGGCTTGTGCCTCAGCCACGGATCCATCATAGCTGCTCGTCTCAAGACTGGAATCTACACAACCCTTTCTCGATCAGTACAAGCTCTCCCATGCGATGACCTGGAGACCATCCACTCTACCAAGACATATTTGAGCTTTTTGAAATGCTGCTTCTGGGTGCCCGCGGCCCGGGAGCACATGGTCGATGCTGAGTCTCTGGGTCTCCTGTCCGGCTTCATTGGCATTGACGGACTAGATGAGGTTGCACACGACGCATTGTCGGCTTTCTTCTCATTGCTGAAAAACCAGGGAGGAAACCCGCCTATCGAGCTCGATCGCATGGTCAATCAGTCATTATGGTCTCAACTCGACAGCCTCGACATGAAGCGTTTCGCTGCCAGGTCAAGCAACATATATAGGACTTGGTTCCAGTGGATCTCACTGGCTGCTTCTGCTGGTCTAGAGTTTGAATGCATCAAGCACGAGCAGTACTGGAAGAGGCTCAGAATTGGCCTTGTGAAGGGGCATGCAGATCAGCGCAAGTACTGTCTGGGTATCATTCGACAGTCACTTCTTACCACAACCGATCGTATCGACACTCCATCGATGCAATATGCAAGCAAAATAGACCGAGAAAACTACAACCTCTACTCGACGTTGTTCGAAACCATCGTTCTGCATCGCTACACTGGGCAGGTTGAGGATTCGCTCTCATCTATGACCAAATTACTCGGATCCTCAACAGTCCTCCCGTCGAGAATCACATCCGCAATGACGACTGGTTTACTCACTGCAGCTCTCGACCCTTTGATTCAGGAGAGCATTCGAAAGATGATTGGGCATTGGTATATGGATTTTGTCATCCAGGTAAGCAGTCTCAAATTTATGATAGACGAACGTGCTGTACGGGGAGATGGCTGTTGCCCTCACCAGACTGGCATTTTTGATGGGCTGGATCGCTTGATCAGTGCCATTGCTAACTATACCTCAATAGGGTCGCGGTGACATAAGTGGCCATATTCACTTTCTTTTCAACGGGTTTCTTCCCTGGGCAACGGATGGCAGTCTCTTCACGTCTACCCTTACTGCCACCCGCACCAGCACTACCTGCGCCCACGGAGAGGCTCTAGCTGCTGTCATCGCACGTTTCGCATCTGATACCGCGGATAAGCCATTGTTCGTTCCATCGGTTGACTACAACATGCAAGAGGTCGACGTAGACAATCGTCGAGGTCGCGCTATAATATTAGGCATTACTCGTTTCATCATGAACGCCCGTGGTCGACTATTCCAACCAGCGATGTTGTATCTACTGCAGGGCCTTATTCAAGGTCTGACAACGCGATACAATAGCTCGTCAGTACAGTTCAAGTTCCCATCTTCTGATCTTACGGAAATCCTAAGTCTAGCACGACTCACTGGGCTCCCTGAAGTAGCTAGCGATCTGCACAGCATTCATTGCCGAAAGCTTTGCGATCTCGTCGAGCCTGACCTGGCGTCAGAAAATGTACCCACAGATGAGTCTTTGCATGTTCGGTGTAAGAAGCTAGAGGAGCAGGTCGACCAGTCTACTTCAGTCGCAACCTCCCCTACGAATGGCAGCCAGACGCCGTCGCTACATCAATTCCTGGATGATCTACGCAAGTCAAAACACAGCTGCATCCAAGGCCCTGCTTTTGCACCGGCCTGCAAGGCGCTATCCAGTCTGCTTGATCAGATGGACGCTGGGTCTGTTCATCCAGAAGAGTTGCATATCGCGCTATCTGCACTTTGGGAAGAGGCTGAGATCCGCGACTTCATTCGACCGTTCGCTGTTCATCTTCCGCCTCTGATCTTCCACCCAACATGCATCAACGTGTGTGTGGTGCATCACCTCAAAGACACCGAGGCATTTACTACAGACCTTACGAACCTGTTATCTAAAGCTATGTCCCGTCTCACAAGGCTGTCCAAGGGTAGGTCCTACGTGCTTGCTTCGCTTGCTAATTCGCTACGCAAAGCTGCCTTTTCCAACCCATCAATAATCGGAATTCTCCCATTCGAAGATTACATTCTGGACTTTGTTAATGATCCCGCGTCGATCCGATCCGAGTTCTTGTTCGAGGTGGTGGCAGCGGAAAATCTACAGCAATACCTTCCCCATAGAACGTATACTTCTTACTACGGACTACGAGAGTGGCACGCCTATACAGCTGTTATTGATCTCTTGCGTCGCTTTCCAGAAGGGCAGCTGGATGTCGCCAAGAAGAGTCTGAATCGCTTGTTGCAGCCTTGGAAAGACCAACAACCGCCAGTTGCCGTCAAGAGCCCATGGAAAAGAACGTTACAGCTACAAGCAATTCTACTGTTGAGCCATTACTGTATTAAGGACAAGGACGTAGATGCGTATCTCGATGGCCTCACACACGCTCTGGCACTTGAATCATGGCCGCGTTATCGCTATCTACTGGAATGGACCTTGGCCCGGATCTACCGTAACTTTTTAGGCAAGTCTTCAAGAATCATCGAGCAGCTGCAGGACCTGGACGAATACAGCCCCATTCATATCGCTAGTCTGATCAAGCTTGGTCTGCTCGTCGCGCCCTACGAGACCGAGGATTTCGCTTCACGACTCATGATGCAGCTCAACGCATATTCCGCAAGCCCAAAAGTTCAGATACGTCACGAGGCCAATTTCGCGTTCCCACTAGTCTTCGACCTCGCCACCGAAAAAGGCTGGAAGACCATCCTAGAGAATCCCGCGTTGGTAGCTATGAACGCTTTCATTCGCCGCCTGGATAAGTTCAGCGCCTCGCCATGGACAATCAGGACGTTGAAGGTCGACATCGAACAAGATTTCACCATGTCAGGTATATTCCAAGGGCGCTACCTAACCATCGAGTCACCAGAAGATGAGTTAGTCACTGATGAGGATTTCGAGGTGCTTGAACTGGATGATCAGGCAAAATATGTCACTCCTCCACCTGCATTGATACAATTAGGCACAACACCTGCAAGAGAGACCACTATCGCGAAGCCAGCTCCTGCACCAACCCTGACCACCCCTATCCAAGATACCAGTAACCAAATCACCCTCCAAACCAAAGCCGGCATCGACCTCGACAATCTACATCCAGCGAACGGCCCACCAAGCGTGCAAAGCCAGCGCCCCGCATCCGTTGTGCTCATCGCGTCTCTAATCGACAACCCCACGAACCTCGGCGGTCTCTCCCGTATATCCGAGTCCTTCGGCCTTGAGGCCTTGTACATTGACGATCTCAAAAAAGTGGCACACAAGGACTTTAAGGCCACGAGTGTGCGATCAGAGAAACATCTTGCTATCAAAGAGCTGAAGGAGGTGGGTGTACCGGCTTTCTTGCTGGACGCGAAGAGTAAGGGGTACGAGGTTGTGGGTATTGAGCAGACAGATCGCAGTGGCATACTGGGCCATGGAGATGTTGATGGTACGGGTGCGGAAGCAGCTGGGGATGAAGCAGCAATTATTCGACAGCAGGATATTGGTACTTTGCCGAAGAAATGCTGTCTAGTACTCGGGAGCGAGAAGGAAGGCATCTCAGCTGAGGTGCTGGCAGTCATTGATCGCAATGTTGAGATTAAGACTGTGGGCGTGACGAGAAGTTTGAGTAAGTCATTCCACTCATTACAAAAGCCTCTCCGAGCCCCTTTCCTTGCATCAAGATTGCTAACCAAATCACTGCAGACGTACAAACAGCAGGTGGCATCGCACTCTACGAGTGGTGGAGAGAATGGGGTCGATAAGAAAAGAAACACACCAGCCGTGCTAAACGCAATCGACGTTCAATACTTACTCAAACACCTTCTTCCACACCCATAAACTGCGACTATTCGTATAATGCTTCAGCCCCTCCATACCCCACTCCATGCCTATACCAGATTCCTTGTGCCCACCAAACGGCACCCTAGGATCAACATCAAAGTGACTATTCACCCACACGCTGCCTGCTTCCAGCCTGCGTGCCATCCTCTCCGCGCGATCAAGATCCTTGCTCCACACCGATGCGCCAAGACCTGTTTTGAGTGCGTTGGCGCGATCAATGGCGTCGTTTTCGTTGCTCCATTTGAGCAGCGGGACGATGGGGCCAAAGGGCTCTTCTTGAACGATGCGCGAGTCTTCGGGGGGATTGTCGATGATGGCAGGGGTAATGAAGTATCCGTTGCGGGATTCGCCGACGGAGCCTGCTAGGGCGGTTTTCCAGCGTTGTGCTTCGATCTGGCTGTACATATCCTTTACTTTATCGAATCTGCAATCATCAGTAATCGCCTGCTGTCGGTGTAGGGGGATGTGTGGAGGTACGACTTACTGCATCTTGTTCTGCACAGGCCCGACTACGACGTCTTTTTCCGTGCCCGCGCCCGTCTTAATGTTGCTCTTTGTGAACTCCACCATCTTGTCTCTAAAAGTGTCATAGATGCTTTCGTGGATGTAGATGCGCTTCGTCAACATGCAAATCTGACCCGAGTTCAAGAAACTCATCATCGCGATCTTCGGCAGGCATTTGTCAATGTCCACGTCTTCGCATATGATTGCTGCATCGTTGCCTCCGAGCTCCAAGACGTAGCGCTTCAACGTCTTCGCGCACGATGCTGCTACTAGTTTCCCCGTCGTAATCGACCCTGTGAAGGCGATTTTGTCGATTCCTGGGTGCTCGGTGATCCAGGGGCCGAGATTGTCATCTCCGCTGAGGACTTGGACGACGCCGGGTGGAAAGATGTCTATGGCGAGTTCTCCGAGTTTGAGGTCGCAGTATGGCGTGTACGGGGAAGGCTTCATGATGAACGTGTTGCCTGTGATTAAGGCCGGACCCAGTTTACCCACTCCAAGCAAGATGGGCCAATTCCAGGGTACAATGCCTGCGCATACGCCAATGGGTGGATGGGTTGAGTAGACGGTTTTCTCGTCGTCTTCTACCAAGATCTCGTCTTTGATTTCCATGGTAGCGAAAGTGCGTAGCCATGTCAATGTGCAGTCCAACTCGGTCTTGGAGAGCGTGAGTGGTTTTCCTTGCTCTTGGGTTAGGAGCTGCTCCAAATCATCGCGGTGATTCTCAATTGCGTCGGCGAACTTGAGTATTAGATTTGCTCGCTCAGAGAAAGGTGTCAAGCTCCATGTTTTGAAGGCTTTGCGACCAGCATCTACAGCGGCATCGAGATCTTCCTTTGTAGCAACGGGTACCTCATAGAGGGGTTGGTCAGTAGCTGGGTCAAGAGAGTGCCGGGTTGTGGGCGTAGAGACGAATTTGTTGTTGATGATGTTGCCTTGGTAGGTCTTTGTGTCTAGCTTTGGCGCCATGATGAAGGGGCAGGCTTGATGTCGTCAGATTCATCGCGATACATATCTATTAAATACACGCTGCTGCGGCATGGTATGTCTATTGCGGGCACTTCCGCCTATTGAGGGCTGCAGCCACAGCGGGGTGTATATTAAACAGCGGCGGGGTAGGCTATCTACTGGGAGGCATTGCTTCTCGCATGTACTCGAGGAGCGCGAACTACGATGCAGTCTAGATATCAAGGTGGGCTGTGGTTGGTGAGGAGTGAAGTTAGCCTGACCATTGGTGGTACCCGGCGATGCACCGAGTCTAGACGCGTAACCCCGCGAAGCTTAGCACGCATTCGCGTCACCAACCATCATCAACCCCTAGTGCTCTCTTGCATCGTCAACAAAAGCCCAACAGCGTAAGGAGAAGGTAGATGCACCATCAGCACGGCTTGGTGACCGCGCATATCTTGGCTAAGTCAGGTGCTGGCTGAGGCATTTCACGCCCCGGCTTCCCCGCCAAGTCTCGTGAAACCGCACTCAAACTCATCCTCTTCCGCACGACTTCGGATCACCCCTACATCGTTCCAAGATGGCCGAGAGAAACCCAGCCGTCACTCGCTCCTCTGCACTAACAAGTTTCAATCAAGCAATACGTCTCCCCGCTTAAGCTTTTTTGCTCAGTGCACCGAAGCTCGTACAAGCATTGAACCGCCGCAAGATCGAACGCCAAGATGGGGCTGGTACAATTGCTGAAACCCTCATTTCAGTACCGCTCATTAGGAAGATGAAGATATAATGGTGGTGCTGCTCAGAGAAAGCGCTCGGTGAATGGAACCTGACTATCTAATCAAAATGCCTTTCATGCACTCCAAGGGCGCGACGACGCTGGGCCACACCTTCAGGTAAGCTATGCTGAAATATGGAATCATACCCAGCTGAACGACTGACCAGAGGTAGAAACTTCGACCAAACCATCATTACAGTCAAGGTTGGCGGAAAAGACTATCCCGAATCCTTCAGCTGCCATCGCGAACTCCTACGGAGATGCTCCACATACTTCAGCACATGCTTAGAGGAAAAGAGCGAGTCGCCCTACAAGAGCTTGAATTCCACGCTTGAACTGGAAGATACCAGTCCAGATGTATTCGATGCATTCATGCTCTGGCTTTACACCGGGTTTATACCGCATCATCTCATCGAAGGCGGCAAGGAAGTACATCCTCCTACGCACGCCATCAATGTCAACGGGGGCGATAGCACAAATACCACAGAGCAGGGCGAAGGCGATGATGTAGACACTGCTTCGTGGGGTATTGCACTGGAAGACGACACGGCTGCAGACAGTGCCCCAGCAGCCACCGAAGCGACAACTAGTCCAACAGCAGCGAGCGCGGAGAAGGTGGCAGGAGATGCCGATACGGAAAAGGCGGCTGTAGTACCACCCCCTCGCAACCCAGCAGAGAAACCGGAGATACCCAAGGAGACACTATGTCCATGCTGTTCGCGGCCGTACAAATGGAGGGGATTGGAAGGGTTTCTGGAACGCCGCTTTATATCGCTCTACGTCTTCGCACACCGATACGAGATCCCTCGGTTACGGCGCGCCGTTATACTTGCCTGGCAAACCAACGATGAAATCCTTCAAGTCATGCCAGATCACAGCAACGTCATCGCCGCATACGAAAGCCTCCCTCCAGACGCACCACTTTGCCGATACTTCCTTGACATGTACTCCGTGTATTGGAATCCCGATCGCGATGACGAGCGCACAATCGCTTTACGAAGTCAGCTTCCACAAGCCTTCCTGTTCGAACTAGTCACAATGCTAGCGAGAGGCGAGCGACCAAAAATGGAGAAGGAGTGGTGTGAGTTCCATGAGCACGAGAGTGAGGAAAAGAAGAAGGCTTGTTTAGATGACTTGGCCAAGGATCCGATAGCGAGCAAGGCTTTGAGACGCATCAAGGATAGCAAGGGCTGGAAGGGCCTGGTGCTCAAGAAGGGCAAGAGATAACGCGTACATGACGACTGGGGCACAGAATACTTAGACGGTAGCATTGGCGTTAGAAGCTTAAAACCATCGTATACAGGTCACTCAATGTGAAGATCCTTTTTCCTTTTTCCAGCCACTTGCGCACAAGCTCTTCCATGAAGGTGATGTACCAGCTGAGAATATGGTTCACTCCAAGCCGCTAACACTCGTATCTTCTCCATGTTATTGACCAAGCTGAAAATGCGGGGAAGCAAACACGACATCTCATGACAGGCTCAGCCCTAGCATTCATAGTGCTATTATTACTCCTTCATACAGCTCGTCAGTCATTACCTGGCACAATGGCGTCGAATCCGATATGTATGGGCTGAACGAAGCGTCTCACAAAACAAAAAGTCACGATACTTAGTCATCGCGATGTCAGTGGACGATCAGACTAGCCATACGAACACAATGCGGTAAAGGCGAAGAAGCCAATGTTTGAGATCAGCTCCCCATAGCCCGCGCTCTTACGCGTGAGTAGAATATTTCGTGGTATGCGATCAAGGATGCAAGAAAGGAAGCCAAAATAGACTACCAGAAGCCGACCTACCTAGAAAGCAGTATAAAGATCTCTTATCTGCGCGCTCAATACCCGTCAGTCTCTCGGAGCATTCCTGACAGCATACAACACAGCAACATTCATCCACAAAAGACCCCAAGTCTACATCCCTCCACTATCCACTACTCACTATGAAGGCACTCACCATCACCATCGTTACCCTCCTCTCCTCTACCTCCGCCCTCTCACCCCCCTATGGACCAAAATGCGACACCTGCATCGACACGCCCAACGAAAATAAATGCGACATCACAACCTCCTGCACCTACGTCTGGGGCCACGCCGACCTCAACACACCGGGCCCGTACTACTGTGCCTGTCGCCACGGGTACCGTAAGTTCGACACCAGGTCCATTTTTTGACAACAATTGCTGACGCGGGGGCATAGGTGCGACCGGATACGATGCCAATGACATGGAGGTGCAGTGGCGTCTACCCTGGTACGGGACGCTGGCGGGCGATCCGAGTCAAGAGGGGAGAGTGTTTGTGAAACCAGGGGTCGAGTGTAATACGCTTTGCGATGACTGGTATCTTGGAAAGGATGGGTGTAGGGCTGTGCAGGAGAAGAGTTGGTGTTTGTAGGGTACGCTTTGTGCGGCGGAGAGTTTGGTGCTAGGGCTGATGCGGGTTTTTGGTATGACTGGAGTCAAGTTAGTACCAACGTCTGCGCGCTATCACATCACGCACGAATTGTAGGAAGATGTTGTAAGTTCTTAATAATCGTCAACAGAATAATTTTGCTATGTGGGTATAATGCGAATAAAGCAGAAGTATCGTAGCGGTGCAAATACCTGCGCCTGGTCATCACTCTAAGGGTCAGTACCGCGGCTTCTTGTTCGCTCGTCCCATGCGAACTCTTTGGTCATAGTAATCCGCCGTACTTCTTCCTCATCTCGTGGAATTTCTGTTGAATCGACTTTGCTTCCCTCCTTGTCGTTGACCTGCACTGTTGTCGTTGTCAAACAAATCTCATCCTCATCTAGTCGCGATCTGCCCCAGTGCTCGTGTTGCGACTTTGACTTGATCCAAGACTTTGTGTCGCCGCGACCCTCATCCTGTGTCGCTAGCGTGTCATTGAGTGTGTCATTGATTACGATTTTGCGCGTGCGCTTCTTGGATATCGTCTCGAGCGGGTTAAGCGTGTGGGCTGGAGATTCCGTATGACGCGATGATTTGTTCGAGGAGCCTATCCTCTGGGAAAGTGTGCTGGTGGCTTGCAATAGGAGAGGTCGGAGCGTGGGGAGGCACCCGGAGATTATGCCAACGGAAGGTTCGACTGACGACCAGATGAAGACGTCGCTCTTCGCCCAACTGATATCGGTAGTCTGCACGAGCCGGGTAATGGTGATGATGCGATACAGTGATGCGAAGCAAACACTGTGATTGTCAGTACACCTCACAATAAATGGATCACTGTTTAATAGCAAGACTTACAAGCTCCCAAGTAAGAAAGTAAGGCAAATTGCGACCTTCTGCGTTCGACCCATCTGCAGTCTGAGGACGCTGGAGATGGGAACGGTAAGAATGCAGATGTCGCCAAAGAGATTGATGATACCGACACCGAGATAGAACTGGAGATTATGAGTCGTGAGATGCGACGAGTAGGTAGCCGTGGGAATCAAACCTTGGCTTCATTCACTTGTACTACGCCTTCATCTCCGTACCATTGGTTCCAATAGTAATGTAAAGGTCGAGTATAGAGCGGCAAAACGACATGATTGGTGATCAAATAGCCTGCGGTCAGGGCTATGCAGAACCAACCGAGCCATGACAAACCGAATATCCGACGATACAGCGCTAGAATCGAGAATTTGATAACGCAGACGCTCCACGCATAGATGAACACATATGCGAAAGTGATCTGTAGGCCATTAGCTTCGTAGCCGACTAAACTGGCAAGTCTAATCAGAGGCTCACGATTGAGATCTGTCGCATCTCATACGGCCCTAAGGACCAAATATGTTTCCCGAGACCGAAGAAGCCGCCTGACCAGCATGTGAGCTAGCGAATACGATATTTCATTCCGGCTAGCCTTACCCGCGATGCAGCAAGCTAAGTTGCCTGCATTCAGTGCCAGTCCAAGAAACATCAGGTAATCGTCTAGACCCAGCGCTTCGCGTTTGAGGCGCAGGCGCGTAAACAGACGTAGGCCGACGAAGATGAAAGATAAGACGAAAAGTATGATGCCAATAGCATTGTTTGATGCAGTTCGTGACTCATTTAGATCCAACCCGGGTGGTGGATTTGCGAAGTAGTTGAACGCCATCTTGACGATGACAAACCCAAAGCGACATGGAGAAAGAACGATAGATATAGAGAAATCACGATCTTGTCCCACAGCATATATGAATACGACTTTTTTTTCCTGCAAACGCTTCAGCCAAGCAATGGCCTGACTGCCAGACCCCGCAGTAATGCCGAATCTCACAACGCGAGAACGCGGTGTAATCCATGCAAAACCCCCCACTGATCTTCATGAGCTCCTTCCGAACAGGCGAGCTGTGCAACAAGATATTGCCATTCATTCCGGTTCGTGCTACTTTGTGGGGAGGTATCTCGGAGACTTAAGCCCAATCAGCACAAGTCTGCAGGCCCGAGCCGCACCATTGAGTGACAAGCCGGGCATTCTGTTGGAGCGTCGGTCTATCAACGGCGATAGTCGCGTGTTGCGACTCCACGGGGAGGTGGAAAGTACGTAAAATCAGGGTTTTTGTAGGGATCGGTGTAATTTTGCATTGCGGGAGATAACGACGTGCCGTAGCGTTTGCTATGCGCACTTAGTGTACCACGGGGACGGGTACTGTCAATCATGAGACCTTGGGCCACAACATTTCCTTCCTTTATCCTATCGAAACCTGGCGAACCACCTTCATATACTCTTTTGTAACAAGCTTTGTCGCACTCAAAGACAATGGCGCCGAAGGAAACCAAGTTCAAAGTGGCTGCTGCTCACGCCGCTCCAGTCTTCATGAACAAAGCAGCCACGATCAAAAAGACCGTACAGCTTATTGAGAAGGCTGCAGAGGACGAAATCAAGCTCCTGGTGTTTCCTGAGACCTTCATTCCTGGCTATCCTGTATGTATTTCGGTAGTCGATCTTACACTTTGAGCAAGAGCTAAAGTTTACCATAGTACTGGGCCGAATGCTACCCTCCACTTCAGCAGGTCGGTGCGCTGGCGAAGTATGCCGAGGAAAGCGTTGTGGTGGAGCCTAACGGCGAGGATGTTAGCGCTATTCAGGACGCCTGTCGGAGGACCGGTGTAGCAATCAATTTGGGCATCTCGGAGCGTGTTGCGAATGGGCATACACTCTTCAACTCGCAAGTTATTATCGACAGCGATGGCACCATTCTGGGTGTTCATCGCAAGCTCCAGCCCACCTATGTGGAACGCATGATCTGGGCCCAAGGCAACGGCAGCACATTGCGCAACTGGCCGCTGTCGCTTGGTTACAACCTCGGTGGGTTGGCGTGCTGGGAGCACACCATGAACGGCGCGCGTCAAGCTCTGATCACACAGAATCAGCACATACATGCTGGAGCTTGGCCGGCACTGTCCACGATGGCAGGGTTTGAGGCTGTGGCCGATGCGCAGATCGAGGCATTGATGAAGGCACATGCATTGACTGCCCAGGTTTTTGTCATCACTGCATCCAACTACGTGGATCAACAGTGTCTTGACTGGATGGAGGAGAATCTCGGAAAGCAAGAGCTGGTCAAGGTCGGAGGCGGCTGGTCTTCCATTATCCATCCTTTCTGCTCTTTCATCGCTGGGCCGCACACTGGAGGAGAAGAAAAGATAATACAGGGAGAGATCGACTTCTCGCATATGGCATCTGTCAAGGTCTGGATCGACGCCGCGGGTCACTATCAGCGTCCAGAAATCCTGCAATTTGGCTTCGATTCGCGACCGCACTGGGCCGATGAGAAGCTCGATCGCTTCAAAGTGCGAACGGACGACAGAAAACCCGATCTCGAGAGCGGTTACCAGCCCCAAGAATGACAGCATGTTGTGTCAAGGTCAACTGCCTGCACTTCGAGGAAAGCTCTGGGCTGAGACGTCTGTAACGTTTGGTATCGACGCTCAAAGCTGAGCAGCATCCCCAGCTTCGCTACAGCTCCATAATCTTTTCAATGCATCTGCTCACTACCATACTCATAGATTTCCGTCACGTGAGCGCATAGTGCGCATTCGATTTCGCCAAGTACATGCGAATGTTCCGCCCCGGTGATGACTAAGACCGAACTGCATCAGCCACAAAGCGAAACCAGGCTAATTTCCACATCTCTTCTAGTGCCACTGCCAAAACCAAATACCAATCTCGTTCAGGCTTTAGATCCAGGCCGAAAAGTTGGTAGCTGAAGTACGTGACTGCAGTTAGCCGCTTCTGCAAGCGTGCGTCTGCCATATCTTTCCACCTATCAAGAAAATCACTTACCTGGGTAACCAGACATACATAGATACATCCAGGGAATTGGCCGCCGAGTGTTTGATTTTCTTTTTCTTTCAGAATGTTCGAGGAGCAGCCGGTGATCTTGCTGAGCAATCACGGCAGAATTGACGCGTTTGCTTTGGACAGCGGATCTGTCGAGCTGAGGCTGTCCGACGCCGATGAATGGCGGTCGCGAACAGCATCTGTCATCAGTCATCGACGCGCTGTGAAGATGCTGACATACGCGTGCGACGGTCTGATGACACCGCGCGATAAGGACGAAAATGCTGTTGCGTTCAGTCTGTCATTGAGAATTAAACTCTTAAAAGACGAGCCGCTAGTCTCTCGGCGCCGAAGTAAGCTAGAGGTCGTCCCATCCCTGTTTGTCCACCTCCGATCACTAATCCACAAACCACCCCAAGACTGCCATTCGCCCATGGGCTCAAACATTTACAACAACCTAGGTCAGAAGCGCACGCATCGAAACCGACTAGATGTTCAGGCCGCCATGGAAAGACTTCCCGCCCGAGTCTTTTCGCCCGCAACCATGTTAGATGTTTAGTGAGCAATTTGCAGTCTTGCACAGCGGATGTGCATTTCGCACGGGACTTTCGAGCGGATTGAATGCGCTACAATCGGTGGCTTTTCTAAAGTTAACATGAGAAAGCTTTGAGTTTAAGCGCACTTGCGTACCTACCCAGAGTTGGCTACCGGGGTGCTTTGAGCATATATAGATTGGCGTGCGCCCACAGAAAGCATACAGATCACCTCAGCATTCCACATCTCCTACCATCATCTTCAACATGCAAGGCTTCAAGAACTTCAACCCAGCGAGCGATATCGCTGATCTTTCCGGGAAGGTTATCTTGATAACTGGAGGTACTTTGTTTCTTCCCGACGGCTGTCCCTGCATCTAATATCTCGCTAGGAACTACAGGATTGGGAGAAGGATGTGTACGAGAATTTGCCGCCCACAACCCATCCCACATCTATTTTACGGGCCGCAATGAAACTGCCGCAAAAGCCCTGATAGCGGATGTCCAAGTCAAGCACCCGACGGCGTCCCTCAGCTTCATCAAAATGGACCTCTCCTCTCTTCGCGCAGTCAAAGAGGGTGTCGCCCGAGACTTTAAACACGATCGCTTGGACATCTTGATGAACAACGCTGGGATTGCTGCATGTCCACCAGGGCTCAGCGCCGATGGCTACGAAGTCCAGTTCGCGACAAACCACCTTGGCCACGCAATGCTCACTCAGCAGCTGCTACCTGTTTTGCTGAGGACAGCCAAAGAGCCTGGCGCAGACGTGCGCATCATAAACAACTCGTCCGAAGCGTACACATTCCACCGTCTCATCAAAGGTGGCATATCTTTCTCCGAACTTGATGCGGGAAGTACCATGACTCGAACCTTGTTTGGCTCATGGGCCCGCTATGGACAATCTAAGCTGGCAAACATGCTCTTCGCCTCCGAATTCGCACGCCGGTACCCAGAGATAACCTCTGTATCCATCCACCCTGGTATCGTCAAAACAGCAATGACTACCAGCAACATGAAGCGTTCCCAGCAATTGCTCATGGACGTGGGTGCGATCGTATCTGGCGAAAAGTGGCTCCAACCAGACCAGGGTGTTTTGAATCAGCTCTGGGCTGCGGCTGGCGCGAAGAAAGGGGAACTGAAGAATGGGGCATTCTACACGCCGATAGGGGTAGAGGTTTCAAAGGCATTGACAGCAGAGGCCAAGGACGAAACGCTTGCGCGGCGGCTCTGGGAATGGACTGAGAACGTATTGCTGAAGTTTTGAGATTTGATTGGTGGGGCGTTGATACCAATTGCTTTGTTTTGTTTTTTCTTTGCGCAAAGAGATCGTAAATCTTGATTACAGCTTTCTCCCTAATATTGCAAAATTAATAGTCATGCTTAGCTGCGTCTTTGTAGGAATGATACCAATAAAAGCCTGGAGCCAGTACTATTATCTACCAAGTGCATTACCCCGTAATATGTTGCTGAAAATTCTCGATCATGTTGAGAGATGACTTTGAACAATGGTGGTCTCTTCTTGCAGTTTGGTGCTATGCGCAATGAATCCTGACTTTACCGCCGAAAACGCTGTACAATGCGCTGGCACCGTTCTCGAGGAAACGGCTTAGGACAGGTATTTTTCACCGGCAAGAACCAGCACCCAAAGGATGCGCGCTGGCATGAGGCGTCAATTCCCAGATTGTAGGTCTCCGGATCTTTAAGGAAGGTGTAGATGTACTGAAATGTGTCCTACTCATCAGCTTATCATATCCTTTCTACAATATTTAAATGTACGATAACGACGGCGTGATGGACTTCCTGCGTAGAAAACAAAGGTACGGGTATAGAAGTTGGGATAAGGAAGAGACGGCGACATGCACAGCCTGGGCGATGGCCGAAAGGAGGGGCACGCTAGCCATAACGCTATACTTGATATAGCTTGCGCCTCGGCAATCTACGCACCCGTGAACTGGACCGTATCTTCTTGCGCTCTCATAAGCTATATTGGTTTTGAGATCAAGACGCAAGGGACTGCGACGCATCATAGTTCTCTGTATTCATGGAGTTCATTGAGCTTACTACCGATTTCATCGACCTTAGGAAATGCCGCCAATACCGCCACTGCCCCCCTGGTCAAGGTGAGCACTGCACTTTCGGACGTCAATTGGAGAATGAAAGTACCAACTAGAGCACATAACAATCTGGCGAGACTACTGCGTGCTGTCCGTAGTCTTAGAACAGTCAGCTTGTTCTCAGCCCCGATGTATCTTATGTTTACGACGCAATAGCATTGACGCACACAGCACCTCAGTTTCCCTATCAAGCTTAAGCTCACGGCAAGAACGACCTACATTAGAACAGTACTACCTCCAATCAGAACTATGTTATCGAAGGCCAGTCATTATAAAGACTATCATAACAAGTGTACAGGTTATCCAGAGACTAGAAAGCTTTTGCTATTTCCAAATCATCGAGTCCACAACTAGTACGCTATTGTCGAACAAACTTTAGCCGGCGTTCACAGATAGTCGCTTACTCGAAGAATGCTGGGGTGAATGTTCATACAAAGCACTGTAACATTTTACTGCTCGATACTTAGTCAACCTACAATGCAGCAGTGAAGGGATAGCGCCTGGAAAGGCCGTGGTCTGTGATGCCCAGAATGTAGTCTCCTTTCACATCACCCACTACTCTCGATGCTCTTCTTACTATGATACCCCCCTATGCACGCTTCTTTACTCACAAATCAACTAACTCCATTTCAACTGTAACTCCTTACTCGACCTCAACCATTGTCAGCTTTCGAACAACTACCCGTGTTACAAACGCCACGAAAATGGATTCCGCTTCCAAGAAACACAAGGTATCTAACGAACTATCTTCATCGTCACCAGCCAAAAAGCCGCGCGAGACAGAGCGGTCATCGTCTCAGAGGAAATCCCAGCAAAAGGCTCCAAGCACGCCCCATCACCGCTCGTTGCCACCGTCGTTTACCAACTCATCTGATGAGAAGATTGTGGAAGAAGAACATGGTGCCACTCTCCGTCGCCGCTCATTGCCTTCATCGCTGCCTAACTCCTCGTATGAGGAAACTACAGAAGAAGAACTTGATGCGTTACTCTCTCGAATCCAATTAGGTGTCGAGTATGTGCGCGAACAAAATCGCCTGGACGTAGCCATCGAAAAAAAAACACGCTTCGAACTCGACCCTACAAACGCCTCATCAAGTACTGCTTTGGACCTTCCACGCCGCTATAGCACGCCCATCTCCTCATCCGAACATCTTGAAGTATACGAGCTAGGCATGCCGCGACCGGACTGGGTGAAGGAAGGAGCCATTCCTGATCTTCACGATCCTCAATAGTGGATAGCAAAGAATGCAGCCGAGGTCAAAGCTGGTCCGTTTGCAGAAGAGCGTGACGTGAAGAGGGCGAAGGCAAATATTCGGGGACAGCTGACGAAGAAGAAAAAGAAGAGGGAGCCCACTAGACGTAAGAAGCAAATTGATCGGAAGTTACAAGAGGGCTTGAGGAGACCGGAGGCTGGTTTGGAGATGTACGACGAAGATGAAGAGGTCCAGGAAGGGAGCCACGTAAAGCAGGAAGGCCAGGAGGACGAGGTAGAGGAAGCTCAAGATCGGGCGGAAGAGCATGATGATGGGGTCAATGTGAAGGTGGAAGTCAAAGTGGAAGATGAAGAGGTCGAAGATCACGCGCCTTTTGTCCGTTCAAGCTCCCGTGGATCAAAGAAGTAAGGGCTTGAGGTCGAGTATGTTTGCTATGAGGTTCTTCGATGGGAAAGGTTTCCATGGTCTTTCAGGGCGGAGTAAACAAGACTCTGAACTTTTCAACAATCTTGGTCAGGAACCCAATGAGTCGTAAGAGAAATGCGGGTATCTAGGAATTGCTAAGCGATGATTTTTAGTAGTCAATCACGTAACCTAGAAAACTGGACGAAAACGATAGTCATCAATGTTCTAGGTCAATGCAACGAGATTTCAGACGATTGAAGCACACTGATGATATTCAGCAGTATATACAGAAAAGCGCAGCACGGCTGCAAATATAGAAGTAGAATATGTACGAAAGGAGTGTGAGAAGGTACAGTCCAACCATTCGTTTCCTTCCCAGAAACCTCATCTCAGCCCTCCAGATATTTGACGCATATCCATCAAGCTGTCAAGAAAGCCAC
Organism: Stemphylium beticola; assembly: GCA_029100535.1. Taxonomy (NCBI): domain Eukaryota; kingdom Fungi; phylum Ascomycota; class Dothideomycetes; order Pleosporales; family Pleosporaceae; genus Stemphylium; species Stemphylium beticola. The sequence goes on along the minus strand of JARBXR010000054.1, from coordinate 61,090 downwards.
GTTTAGTTGCGGAGAGATTGGCGGAAAGCACGGCGACCGCGCCTGACCTTCTTGCCACCGTTGCAGTTTCCAGCGTTGTGAGCAGCACCCTCGCTGGCGATGGGCTGGGCGGGAGCGGGGGTGCTAGCAGGGGCGGTGTTCTCTTGAGCAGGGGAGGTGGGCTCAGGAGTGGACTGAGCAGGAGACTGAGCACCGCCGCTGCTGCTGCCGTCCCAGACAGCCGGGGCGGGCATCGGGTAGTCCTTGTACCCGCCCCAGATAGAGAAGTTCCATGACGGGTCGTCCTTCTTGTAGGCGCCGGGGAATTGGACGGTAGGGCCGGGGGTGCCGTTGCCACCGCCGGTGACCTTGACTTGAGCGCAACTGGAAAGTGTTAGATATAATAAATACGGATGAGATGTGGGAGAAGACTTACGCGTAGTAGAACTCGGCCTCGCCACCGTGAGCACCGTGGATACCGACGTGCTCGGAGCGGATGAGGTACTCGCCATCGGGAGTGCCCTCAGGGACGGTGAACTCGATTCTGTCCTTGTCCCAGGTGCACCAAGCAGTGCCCAAGAAGTCGGCGCTGGGGTCGCAGACGGCCTCCTCGAAGATCTTGAACCACTCGCCGTCACCCTGATACTCGTTGGCAGCACCGGGGGCCTTGGACATGTAGACGAAAGCAGGTCCGGGGTGCTTCATGGTAGCACCAACACCGAGCTTCATGGCCATCTTGGCTCCGGCCTTGACCTCAGCGGTTCCAGTGCGACCAGCGCTCTCGAAAGAGCCCTTGTTGCAACGGAAGTCGTCCATGTCAGGGGTCATGTCGTCGCGGGTGTTCTTCCACTTGGTGGGGTTGTACTTTGCGCCACGAGTGTTCTCGCGGATGTACTCGAGAGGCTTAGACTCCTGGCCGTCGACAACGAGGACATCGAAAAAGTAATGGGCAGAGGCGAGCTGCGCAATGGCGGCACCGGCGAGAAGAGAGAGCTTCATGTTGAGTTGAGGTTGGTGTTTGAATTTGGATTGGATGAGAAAACGATAGTGTATGGTAGGACTAGCCTGTAGAAACGAATGTAGTAGCGAAGGACTGAAAAAGCGATGAGAAGCGAAAGACAGATGGCAAAGATGTGCTGATGAAATTTCAATTGTCGGTCTCTACCTCCTCTTATGTATCCCACCATTTCTGCCTATCTGAGCTCTCAAGTCAAGTTCACTAACGCTTTATGGTGCCTAGACTCGCTCACTCCACTCATATCCTCGCTCCTGACATTACCTTGGGCAGGGAAGCACTCCTGTAGCGTTTCTCCACATCGACGCATGAGATCTCGTTCTCTTGGCTGTGGTCTTGTTTCCCCTGTGCCGCTCAGCTGTGGCGAAGCGAGATGACTATACGAACCGTGACAGCTGTTACAGTGGTGTTCACTGCCGTAGCGCCCGCTTAGCGGAACCAGGACACCAAGACTGTGGGTCTTCCACTAACAACACCGCAAGGCTGCCCTTGTTTCAAACCATATTCTTGGCAGTCGAATGCTTGGCGTTCGGAGGTCTCATCAATTGGAGACATAATGGCACCACAGTGGTTCAGTTTGCCGAGTGTCGACAGGTCTCGATCGTCCAGGCCTGATGTAATGTTGGCAACAAGGGATTCAGAGAGACTGGATGAGTTATGCCACGAGCGGTACAGTTTTGCAAAAGGAGCCGTAAAGAGCACTTCCAACAATGTGTACCTCTTGACAGCATGAGGTTTGTGACATGCAGCCTTCCACATCCTGTGTCCATGGCCGTTGGGATTTCGACAATCAAAGACGAATGATGATGCATTGTAAAACCCACTTACCGAAATTTTCAACATTGGCATCCAGATTGCATGACTGCGCTTGCACAACTGCGGTGAGCCCCTACCTGTAGCCTAGCGCCCGTCATGTGCGTACCGACAGTGCATGAGCACACGGATGTGAGCGACAAGGCGTCTAGCGGAGATGAAACAATACTCAAGGTAGTGTCATGTAAAAGAATTCACGGACTCCAAGGAGGAAAGTGTGAGCGTGCCGACAGCCTTTTGTAGTCTTTTTACGATATATGCTTGTATAACGCGACTGAGCTTACCCTTGAGCATAATTGAGGTTGTTTAACGCCTACTAAGCTACCGTTTGGATGCAATTGGACCGCTGCTTGATGAGGCCCAGCATCTGAATTCGGCTGATCACCGACTCCTGAATCAGTAGCGGCTTACTTCTACCTGCATTTTAGCCTAAAGGCTATCATGAAGGACCCGTCCCGAGGTATCCACAATGTAAAATCAGTGGAGAGACAAGCTGTAGCGTGTTTCTAAACTTGCCTGTGGCTTGTTTCATGGTTTGACGTCTGTCGCGAGGCGCTGCCGAGTGTCACTGCATGCAGGTCTAGACGAGTGAATGAGCGGCCGAGAAGCGCCAAAACCACTTTCACCAGATAATTTAGCTTTCTATTGGATGTATGTCTCAAGAGAACCGTTGAAGTAAACGGACGTTGAAGCGCTTGGGAAAGCCGTTTGTTTCCGTATCCGTTTCAACACCAGTCCACAGTGCACGTGCCTACACGTCAAGGTGAACATCTGTGCGGTAGGTCGGCGACAGAACAAAGTAGGCTGGTTTCGAGCTCTGCATCCTTCATGTCGTTCAGGGAAACGGGAACTTGGTGCACCAATTCGATCAGTGCAGATGCTCGAGCCCATTCTTACCCCCAACCCGAAAGCGAGCATCTCCTCTCGCGTCTAGTTTCTCTGGAGCCGGCACCGGCGACCGTATGGAACGGAATGCTTGGCCCTGTCGAAGTCTATTCTTTTATAGTTCTGATGTCGAAAAAAGGAAGGTTCGTGGGCCATACTGACTCGGAAGCTTCACGCCCAACTTCCGGCCAGGCCTCAGCGCGCAGAGGCCAAATGGATCATTTCCAGTGGACAGGGAATTCTTCTTGCAAGCGGAAATAATGCGATTCGTTATCTTAATGCAAAGGCTGATTGAGAGAGCAAGAATGAGATGGTGTTGTGATTATGTCGTGTGTTACACAAGCGCGTCGCCTGACCTACCACACGTCATCACAAGGAAATCATGTGGCACATCGAGCCATGGTTCTCTCGCGCTTTTCCCGAACGCCCACACTATCCGCTCAAGACGTCGATATCAGCAGAAATCCTGCAAGAGCATCTCTTCTGTCGTGGGGCCGACTCTTAAATCTAACTCTGCGCGACTCCTGCGCGGCATCGCAGTCACCAGCAACTCAAGTCTCGCGCTTCTTTCTCCTTTACCTACCTCAGCAGCACGAGGTCTGGCAGCCACAATGTCGAAATCCACCGAACAACAGCCCGAGGCATCGACGGCGCTCAACGTGAAACAAATGAATCGGATTCAGAAAAGACGGCTTGCTCGGCAGAAACTCAACGACCGTCTTGGCCTCAATAAAGAGAGGAGGAAGATGCACAGCCAATCGCTACCTTATCCTGAGCGTACAACATCGAAAAAAGGCTGCATGCGAAGTCCTGGACGCCCAGATGGGCGCTTCCTAACGCTTGATCAGGTCGTCACTCGGGATATGGGGACCCTTGCGATAAGGGAAGCGGGAGGGAACGCGGTATCGAGAGAGAAGCCGAAGGTTTGATGGAGTGTTGGGCTGGCGAAGATGTGTTGGGTGTTTCTGTCGGTGCGGGTCGCTGATATTATAATGTATACTTCAATAAGGATCCAGTGGTTGTAAAAGCTGACAGACATGATGAGTAAAAGGCCAATAGTCGAATGCCAACAAGGAGCATGCCAAAGGTGAGATGTAAAAGGAGACACATAGTAAGGTGCCCAGTCTAGGCCTGAAGGCCTTCAGTACATCGTAAACCCTCCATCTTATCACCCGAACCCACACTACGAGGTCTTCACATCACCAGCCTCTCACTGCCCCATCCCCAAAACTACCCATGTAGCCTCCTTGCTCCCCCTTCCTACCGCCAGCCAATACCCTCCCCATCCAAACCAGCCTCAACCCCAGCCCTCATAACAGCCTGATCTTCATACAGCACCCTAACCTCCCAAAGCTTAGTCGGACTCATAGTCATAATGACGCCGCCACCCTTACCCCCAGTTGCCCACCTCTCACTCCCCTTAACATTCTCTTCGTCCCTCAAAAGCTCAAACATGACATCCCTGGCAACCTCCTTCGCCCTGTCCCTAGCCACCCACGACCCATGAAGCCGAGTCGTAGCCGCATATCCCTTTGGATTCTTAGCCTCATCATCATCATCATCGTCATCGTAGTCAAGGTAATCCGACTTCTTCTCCCCTTTCTTCTTCCTGCCCTTCAACACCGCGCCGTGAACAAGCGGACCGACGGAAACGACCGTGTAAACGGGACTAGGCAGCACGTCCCTGACTTCCTTGTCTACCTCGCGAACGACTTCCAAAACCGTGTACACGCCCCTTTGCCCCTCGACGATAAACCGCTCAAAGCCGCTGATGTCGAATTCAAAGTTCTTCTCGCGCTCGCCCCACACGTTTTCGATTTCTCGGAGCGCTTCCAGTTTGTCGATGGCGCGCGGGGAGTTGCTGATTACGGCTTGGATCTGCGGGAGGAGGTGGGCGAAGGTTTTTGTGGGGCCGCTGATGGTGTGGCTATCCGTGTGTGGTTTGATGGTGCAGAGGTACCAGATTGTGTTGGCGACGACGGGGGGTACGTTGAAGGAGTCGCGCGGCTTGTGGTAGCCTGAGGGCGGCAGTTCGACGTTGGTTGCTGATGAGGCTGTGTATGGCGCGAAATCGAAGAGTATACGATCCAACATTGTGGGAGTTGGCTGTAGATTGATTGCGACGGTCTGTGGGCAATGAGCGGATTGGAATGGTCGGAGTGAGATATAGTTGAATATAACCGTGGTCGTAAAGAAAGCTTTCTATTATACAGATAGAGCGTTGGCGGTGCAGCCTGGGCCGTTTGTAGGCTACACTTATCTATCGCGCTATCACACGTGAAGGTACCAAAGGGCGGTATAAACCCGCCCATTCACCTCTACAAACGGAGTCACGAGGCCTCGATAGGACACCCGAGCTTCGAAGGCGCTGGCATGTATGGTATGTAGTCGCCTGGTCGACACATAAGCCAGTTAAACGTCAAAGCAGCCGGGGTATGAGGGGACTTCAGGTAATGGTACAAACAAGTACGCATTGGTATCGCTGTGATATAAAAAAGAATCAACTCTTAGGATACATGGCTTTCTTTTTGTCCTCGTTCCCAGAACGCCATAGCGCCGTACGCATGCAGAACATGACATCGCCCCCCCC
>JARBXR010000054.1:0-55798 GCA_029100535.1 Stemphylium beticola | reverse complement strand
TGATCACTCCCTCTTGACTTGAGTATGTCATTTAGTGCATCTTAGCCCTCCTCGCCTTACCAGGTCGTTTGCTCGCTCCGCCGCTGGGCTTGCCCTTCATCTTTCGCGAGGAAAAATCTCGAACATCTCCGCTGGATTGCGCGTCATTGCTCTTAGCGTGTCGCTTCTTGCCTCCGAAACCATACTTTGTGTCCTTCTTCTGGCGCTTGGCGTTGAATGCTTTGCCGTCAGCACCCTTGCCGCGACGGTCGGACTTGGAGTCGTCGGCGGTAGCGGCGACATCGAAAAGGTCTTCCTCGTTGGTGGATGTGATGTCCGCGCCCTGTCGCTCTACAAGTTGATTAGTATGCGCCCTGACTCGTCCTTACGGGTGGGAAACCTACTCCTCTTCAGGGTGCTGATCTTCTCCATGGTATCCTTCTTCTCCTTGGCGCGCTCCTGCATCTTCGCGACCTGGACCTGCTTGCCGAACTTCTTCAAGTCTCTCTGCTTTCGTGCCTCGGCAGCGGCCTTCTTGCCAGCCGCGGCATCAATCAGCTTCTGCTTGATCTTGCCCATGTGCTCGTCGCTCTTGACCATCTCAGCGAAGTAATCCGCTGGCCGCGAGAAGGAAACGCCCTCCTTCTTCAGCTTTTTCCGTGCGTCCTTGACGGAGGACAGGCACTGCTTGTAGAATGCGAGCTCACGGTTGAGATCATCCTCGACGTCGGCGATCTCAACGGGTTCGTCGGTAGTTACGGACTGGTGCTCTGAGAAGGCGAGCTTCGAGTAAGGAAGTTGTATGCGGTTCAAGGCTGCGGTGAGGGCGGCGGTGTTGTTGATTGTAAGGCGCTGGTGGGGAATGATGTCGCCCTTGTCCTCGGACGCGACGGAGTCAAGATCTGAGAGCGCAATATCGTCCTCTTCTTCTTCATCGTCATCCTCTGCGTCCTCGTCGTCGTTCTGGTCCTCCTCGTTGTCCTCGGCCTGCATCTCTTCCTCATCTGAGCTGATGTCGCTTTCGCTGTCGTCGAGATGCGCAAGGTTCAGCGCAGGCTGCTCAGACGCGTCCTCGTCGTCGCTCGCATCATCGTCCTCGTCGTCACTGCCCTCGGTCTCCCATTCGGGCTCCTTGACTGCAGGCGCAGACTTTGGCGACTTGGCCTGTTCCTTCTTGCCCTTGTTCGACTTCTTCGCCTTGCCATTGACCTTGACCTCTACCTCGTCCAGCGGCACAGGAACGCCACCATCCTCATCATCTTTCTTTCCCTCAGCCTTTGCCTTTTGCCGGGCCTCTTCGACAGCGCGCTTCTCTTTCCGCTTTTGGGCTTCCTTCTCGTACTTGCGCTGCTTCTCGAGCTTAACATTGCGACCCTGCTGGGTGTGAAGCGCAGCCTTGAGCTTACTTTTTCCCATGGCGAATATTGTCTGCGCGCGCGACAAAGAAGAGATATGTGCAGTGGGCGTTGTATGAGATCAGACGTCAAAGCTTCCCAAAAATTAATTCGACGAGTTCGAACTCTCGGCGCAGAAACATTTTAGCGTCGGCGCTAGTTTGACCGCCCACTAATCAGGCAAGAAGCCGCGGCGAAGACCATGTGCTTTCGTGAGGCTCAGTGCTCACCGCAGGCTCAAGCCTCTTGTGTTATCAAACGCATAGCTTGGGCTTTATTAGTTCTGGGTCTGGGCCGTATCGTGTAATTGTCCTCCAGTCATACACCGATCTCCCCGCACACATATCTGGACATGACTACACCGCAACCGCTCGGGGAGCGCACACAGAGTGACTCCGCCGTACGTGCCATAGCAACCACATGTATGTTTTACCAGCTGACCTAGCCTTCAGTCTGTCGTATCAAGCAACCCCGAAAGCTCCGGTGAGCTCACAGCCGTTGTTGACGATCTCCTAAACCAACTCAACACCAAATTCACCACCATCAGCAGCGAACTTCTAAACAAAAGTAAGCCTGATGTCTTACTGTTACAGAAGTGATGAAAGGAATGCTAACAATGATGCAGTGGACGACATGTCGCGGCGGCTGGATAATCTGGAAGCCACTATTCAAGGTGGCGAGGGAAACAAGGGCTCTGAGTCGGGGAAATGATTTCATGTGAGCGGTATTGCACCACTGCAAAGCGCAGGTCGCACGTCTTTCACGGTCAATGGTGTTACACGGTGGATCACTTATGTGATTGCAAATTGGGTATTGAATTCGATTCTAGCATACTTTTAAACGCATGTCGTTCTCATAATCATACACAGCGCTCTTGAACCATGTGTGTTCTCTCCCCTCGTATCATGATATGTCGGTACCATTGATATCAACGTCGTCCGCCGTCAACTGTTCTCAAAAGAACGAGCGTGTTTACAACTCGGACTTCTCCTCCGCGGCATCACCCATAAATTTCCTCAGGATATTGCTCCTGCTCATCAGGTCATCCATCTTCTCAGGTGCCAAGTTACCCTTGGCAATCAAGCCCTTCAAACGGGTGAGCTCGTTCGCGGCGTATCCCTCGTTGGCACTGAGCTTCTCAAAAGCCTTGACGTAGTACTGTGCGTACTTGTCCTGCAGGGTCGCAGCAATGCTCTTGGCTTCCTCGGTTCCGTCGGCCCATGAGCCCTGGAACTTCTCAATGATGCTGTTGAAGGCCTCGATGGTGCCACCAGTGGTGTCAAGACCGCCACCGACGGCACGGTGGGTGCCTGCGTTGGCGTTAAGGAAGTCGATGAAGTCCTTCTCGGCGCGGGCGCCAGTGTATGGGAGGGGCTCGGTGGAGCCCTTGGGGAAGTACTTGATGGTGGGGTATGACGAGACGCCTTGCTCTTGAGCGAGGGCCTTGGAGTTCTCGGCTTCGGCGTCAACCTTGGCAATCAGGACGCTGGGCTCGGTGACGAAGTCGTTGGCGAGGGTTTCCCAGACGGGGGCGAGAGTCTTGCAGTCTGGAAATTGTTAGCTATAGGCTCCATGCTGAAATGGAATCAGAAGACATACGTCCGCACCAAGGAGCTGTAAAGGCAACAAGCACATCCTGGTCCTTTCCAACCTTCTCCTTGAAGCTCTTATCGTCGAGGTAAACGACCTGGCTAGGGAGCTTGCCCTTGACCTTGGGCTTGATAGACGTGTTCTCTGTGATGAACTTGCTCAAGCTCTCCAGATCACGTCCGCCCTTGTAGTCGGTGGGCTTATCGCTCTTTCCATCAAACCACTTTAGGGTGGGGAAACCTGAGACGCCGAAACGCTTGCCCAGCGACTTGTGGTTATCGGCATCGACCTTTGCGACGCTGACCTTGTCTCCAGCGTGCTGGAAAACTGTGGCAAGCTCTTCGTAAACAGGAGCGAGGTTCTTGCAGTGGCCGCACCAGGGGGCGAAGAACTCGACGAGAGCGGGTTTGCCGGACTTAAGGACAATGTCGTCGAAGTTGGAGGGCTCGAGGTCGATGACGGCAGATGCCGAGACGATGGCGGGGAGCAGCGCAATGGCTGCGGGTATTAAATTGCGGAACAACATTGTATGCGGTTTGAGTGCTGCAGCTCAAATGGAAGAATTGGAGCTCCAAACTTATGTTGAAGAGCGGTGGGGACTATGGAGAGGAGCTAGAGCGGCTATCAGGGTCCTGAGGTGGCGATCGCTTAGCATGAAAGGTGTCCTCTGTTACGCGTCGGACAAGTTTACAAATCCAACATTACCATAACAACGCGTCGTGGTGGAGTAAAAACAATTGATAATTGACAATTCTAATCACTTCAGCTGGCATGCTCAGAAATAATGTTGTTTGTAGCTTCTTGTTTTGGTCAGCGGAAGCATACACGTGTCTTGCACGTTGACAAAGCAGAAATATGATCAATTTGAGGTATCATCCGCGATGACATCTAATTCAGCGACATCTTCCAATTATTCCCACCCGTCATCCCATAACTCCCGCTAACCGTCTTCTCCTCACCATCTTTCGCCTTCCCCTCTGCCTCTGCCTCTTCCTTCTTCTCCACCTTCTTCCCCTCCACCCCCATCGCCCTAACCTCACCAGTAACCCTCTCCACCACTGCCTTCAACCCCCTAACATCGGCGCCCCTAATCTCCTCAACTTTCTTCCCCTTCTTAAACAGCATAAAAGTAGGCATTGCCGTGACACCGTATTGGCCTGCGAGTTCCCTCTGCTCATCGACGTTGACTTTGACGAAAGCAAACTTGCCCGGCGCAGAATGTGTGCTGGAGAGCTGGGCGTAGATGGGTGCGATTTGCTTGCAGGGCGGACACCATGTTGCGTAAAAGTCTGCGATGAGGTATGTGTGTGCGTTGAGGAGAGTGCGAAAGTGCAGTGGTGCTGAGATTTCTGTTGGCATGGCTGTGGTGTTGGCGTGGATTGGTCGCGAGGCCTGAGTGCGGGTGGTGCGTATTGTTTGTTGCGAGCGGAAATCTAGATGTGCGGGTGGTGTTGCAGAAGGGATGTGTATTGTGAGCAAACTTCAAGTTCTGTGCCGTGCAAGCTATGAAGATGGATTCATCGTCGCTTATGAAGTCGCCGGGCCGCGGTGTTGTGGAATCTTCTACGTTTGCTTAGCACCAGCTTACCTGGGATGGCATCCCACCGGTTCACATTTGTCATTGCCACAACCATCACGTGTCGGTGCGCTTGCTAAATGCGGCAGTCGGTGATATCGAAACCAAAAGTTTAGTCAGCGAGAAAATAGTATGACGAGTGTCGGGAAATTGTTCCGCAACGCACGTAGTTTGGAGCATCCAGAGCCTATCGACTTCCAATCCGAGAGAAGTTCGGGAATACAATAGAATCTGTCAATGTCTTCATAACAACCTGCAGATGCACGTGCAGCCTAGCCCGTAACGCCTCGCTATGCAAACATTGGTCGTGTGCGACGTCCCTCTTAACTACCCCATCACTAGGCCTCAGCCTCCTCCCCTCCCCAATATCTCCTCCCTCTCCAGCACCTCGGGCTTAAACTTGATCAAGAAGACCGTCTTCCCAGGCCACAGCCCTTTCCCATCCTTGCCCTCTTCCTCGCCCACACTGTGCGCCGTGACGCCCTCCGTCGGCAGCCCCGCACCATCACACACTCCCTCGATGATGCCCGCCACAAACGCCGCACAGTTGAGACTCGACAACTCCTTGGGTAGTGATATGTACTGGTTGACCATGGGCTCGTTGTCGAAAAGCATGTATTGTCCCGGATCCGTGCCCGACTTTTCCAATGCGTCGGCGGGCCGGCCGAAGAGGTAGCGGTACAGTTGTTGCGCGATGAATTGGAGGAGAGGCAGGATTCGCGTGGGTCGTATTGAGGCGAGAGGGTTGGCTGTGCGGGAGAGGAGCAGGTCGAGAAGGCGGAGGCCGATGGGATAGCCTTGGGTGTTTAGTCTGGGTTGTTGGTTAATAAACTGGCTCTTGGAAAGAGAATTATGACTGCGCGATGCTATCTTGAAGCGTGCCATCGTGACGTCTGTCGCATACCTTTGTTCTAGGTCCCCCACGTCTTTTGCTCCCTTTTGGGCATACGCAATCATCTCAATGAAAAGATAGGCAAACGCCGCCCGACTGAGCTCCGCATTCTTACTCCGGTTCAGATTCCTATCGTATATGGTCTTCTTATTCGACGGGTACCGTAGGCCGGGCCCATGGCTTGGGTTCCCGCTCATGGTTATATGCTGTCCTCCAGGCTGCGATTGTAGGCTGGATTGCGGGCGGATTGTCGCGGCAGATGAAGATACAGATACAGGCTTTGCGAAACTTTCAAATTGTGTGAGGAGGATTGGCGCGTGGGATAGTGTGAAGGACTCGGTGGAAGCAAGTTGGATATGGTCGCTCTCTAGGTTGCGGGTGCGCTTTGGCGGAGCAATGTGGGTCCGAGGGTCGTGCGCCGTGCGTCAGGCTTGGGCGGTTGAGGCTGAAGACGCGAGGCTGAAGATGCCAAGCACAGGGACATCACGTCGTTAAAGATTAGACTGAAAATTACCATTGTAGATTCAGGCCTATGGCATTGGGTTGTATATTTCTCCACCATTATGTAGAAGCAGTGAATAACATCTTCAGCGCTTACGGCATCCTCATCTTCACAAGTGCCTATGCCTCTCCGTTGTAGCGAGCTTCAGCATACCGACAAACGGCCTCTAAAGCACGTTTCGAGCGCCAGGCGTCGTGCTCCACCCCCGTCTCCATGTACCCCTCTGTTATCTCCACCATGTCCCCATAGATCTTTGCTTGCTTTGCCCTATCAGCTTCGGCGTAGTCCGTACCAGGAACCCGACGCTCTTCCATCTGCGGTTTATTCCACTCCTTGTACCATGCTTTGAACTTCGTTGTCAAATTGACTTGATGACATTCCGTCTCCGTCAAGATGCGCTGGATATCGGTGTGGCGAGCTCCATACTCAATTGGGATGACGACAACGGTATTGTTCGGGTCGACAGCAGCGTCGCGCGAGTGCGGAGCTCCGGACTGCTCAGTTTCGAGTGCTGCGCGCAGATCGGCGTTGATCTTGCTTTGCTCCTGCAGCGCAGTTAGAGCATCGTCCCGTTCTTTCTTCATCTTGCGTTCAGCGGCGAGATGGCGCTGTTTCGCATGCATAGCTTCTTTGGCTCTTTCCTCTTCTTTCTCGACGGCTTCTTTGGCATTCCTGACCTTCTTCTTCGCACCCTTGAGCATGTTGGCTTTGTTTTCGTTTCAACTGTCCAGAAATACATTCTCGCGCTCAGTTGTCTTGAGACTCTCTTTCACCTGTGCATTCTCTAAGCGCAAGCGTGCAATCTCGCTTTCGAGTCGATTGAGACGGCGCACGATATCGTAGGGAAGGTTTACATGGGCAGCATCTGTTGAGGACCGCTGATCTAGTTCCGCGAGGATCTTGGCCTGGGCCTTGGCTCTTGCTTTCCAGTGGTCGCGTTGTTGACTCAGGTCGGCAATAGTGGCTCGCAGAGTACCTCCTTCGCTCTCCTTCGCCCCCAGCTTTTGATCATCCGCATCTGATCCATCCTGCACCTTTTCGGGTTCAACTCCTCGTGAATTGTCTTGGTGCAGGTCAGGTGGCTCGAAAAAGAGCGCGTCCAAGCCGAGGCTCATTTGCTGGTAATCAGTACGAGAACGTCATTGTGCATGATGTGCGTCATACCTTGAATTGAAACGGACTGCGAGTAGTCGCTGTTACGCGTGCAATTCGCAGTGGTTTGAGGTGATTGTAGTATCGCAACGCCAAGCATTGCATCTAAGTGAGACGAGAGAACAAACGTGACGGGAAGGCACGCCATCCGCACGTTCACGGTGAAGACTTAAGTCACTGCAGCGCACCTTTGATAGTGACAAATTCTCAGGCCCTACTCTTGATACTGAGGTAGGCTCCATTGCTTCGAGGATGTCTGAGGCGAGGGATATTTGCCCACAGAGCCGAACTGATTCATCGTGGACGTCCGGCACTGGGTACAGTTCCGAATGAAATTAGGCTATATTATTATGTGGCTGTATTCAAGGCGTCTTCTCGTCTTTGGGCGCCAGTCGTTCTATGACGAGCGCGAGTTCCTTCACTCTGAATGGTTTCGACACAGCATCGTCCATGCCAGCTTCCGTAGCGCGCCTTAGCTGTTCAGGCCTTGCATTAGCAGTCACGGCAATGATTTGGAGGTGTTTTTCAATGTGTCCTTCTTTCTCGGAAGCGCGTATCATACTCGCGCATTGCAGCCCGTCCACGATGGGCATCTCCACATCCATCAGAATGACATCGATATATGGACCTGTAGCGACGGAACCTGGAAAGTTTCTCCAATGCCTCGTGGTCTTGATGAAATCGAAAGCCTCTTGTCCGTTGTCCGCTGTGTAAATCTTGTAGCCGTATCGCTCCAACTGCTTCTTCAAGACTCGTTGGTTCACCAAGTTGTCCTCGACAAGAAGAACGCTGAGCTGTGGCTTCTCCTGAGGTTCAAATATCTCTGTAACAGTCGGAGAGCGCCGAAGTTTCGTATTCTTGACTTCTGCGGGCCCATCGACTGCTGTGAGGGCCACGATGGTGTCGGGCGGGAGTGCCTTGGAAGCCTTGACATAGAAAGCGAACGTAGACCCTACGTTTTCTTGCGAAGCAAAACCAATCTCTCCGCCCTGCAAAGCCGCAAGCTTTCGACTGATGAAAAGCCCCAGCCCAGACCCACCGTACTTGCTGTATGTTTTGGGCGATGCTTGGGTAAAGCGAGAGAAGATGCGTGCCATCGAGGCGGTATCCATGCCACAGCCCGTGTCTTTTACACTGCACCATAGGTAAATACCTTGACCAGTCGTTCTGGAGTCCAACGTCGAATCACTCTTCCGGTCAGTCGATGATGATGCCGCCATGGTGAGGTCCACGAAAACATCGACAGGAGGCGAAGTGGAAGCGCCGATGCGGAGGGTGACGTCTCTCTTTTCGGGACTGTCTTTCGTAAACTTGATGGCGTTGACAACGAGATTCACAAGGACCTGCAAGATCCTTCCTGGGTCTGCCTCAATCCAGTCAATCCCAAGTTGACTCAATGACACGTCGGGCACCGTTACTAGCGTGACTCCAGCCTGTGCCGCTTCAAGCTTGAACGTACTCTCGACCTGGCCGAGGAAGCTCTTCACCTGAAAAGTGGTTGGGCATATCTCTAGGAGATTGGAGTCTAGCTTGGAGAGCGAAAGAATGTCGTCGATGATTCGCTTCTGGTGCATAGTGCATGACATGATGGTTTCGACAGCATCGACCATATTACTATTGAAGTCCTGGAGGCGCTTCGTAGTAATGGCGGTATCCGGGTCGCATGTCGCCCGGTAGTTAATTTGGTCGAGCAGCAGTTTGACTTCGGAAAGCGAGTGTGCTAGAGAGTCCGTGCAATGCATTACAGCGCTCAGAGGGTTTCGGATCTCATGACTTGTCATATCGACGAAGCTGTGCGGAGTTAGTTGAGAAGAACGAAATTAGATACAACACCACGTACTTTTCTTGCTGCCGCCTGGCTTCTACAGCTTCTTCCAATCTCGTCCGCTGCAGAGCCTCGGAGAATTTGAAGTCGCTGATGTCGGTGATCACCGTCGTGATTTGGAAGCTATCACTGCCCACCATCTCTGGGAAGCCGGTGAAACGCACCCAAGCCTGCTTCGACAGGTCGGAAGCTCCCTGCCATAAGCGATTCAGCCTGACATGAAAGCCATCAGGCCTGCCAGTCCGGGAGATATCCTCTAAGCGAGCTTCAAACTCCGGAACGTCCTCGGGAAAGATGATGGAGCGAACCTCAACATCGTGCACTGGCACTGATGGGTGGCCTGTCATTTGAAACCAGGTCTTGTTCACAAAGGACGGCTGTCTGTTTTGATCAAATATCAAGATGCCGAAAGGAGCATTTTCAATGAGGTTCAGCAGACGCGATTCGCTCAGGTGAAGCTGCTCTAGAGCTACAGCACGATTGACGATGGCCTCGTGTTCGACCTTTTTCTGCGCATCAATGTCTGTCACACATCCCGTGATGCTCATAACGTTGAGCGAATTATCGAAGACCGGAACGCAGGCTACCTGCACCCATTTCTTTTCCTGGCCGCGAGGTCGAAACTTTACTGACAGGGTGGTTGGTTGACCACCGAGCAGTGCTTGCCAGTGAGACTTCATCAGGGCCATATCTTCTGGCTCACAGAGCTCCACCAGCTTCGTACGATGTTGTGCTTCAGAGTCCTTAGAACAGCCACTAAGGTTGCAGAACGCTTCCTACTGGTGATCAGTACGTGCAAGTTAGCTGTGTTCGACGCTTCTTACATTTGTCTGCGTCAGCTTCCCTGACAGAGTGCATTCAAAGACACCAACACTGTCACGATAAAGTAAGCTCCGCTCATTAAAGAATGCGAAAAACCAACCTAGCTGCTTCCATGATTTCCAACATCCGCCGCATCTTTCCCGTTGCTAAAGCAGCTTCTTGTTGCTTTAAATGTACTTCCTTAGCAAACACCTCCTTCTCCTTTGCAATGCGTTTGTGATCATTCTCCTTGGCAAGAACTCTGGCCTCGACCATAGTGATAGCTGCCACAGTGTTGCAAAAGTTGTAGTGAAGTGTTCGCACCCATGCTTGATAGGAGCTATCATAGGGTCTCCGTGGTGCCAGACCTATGATCAGGACCGCGTGAACGCTTGAAGCCTTATCCATGACACTGGGAAGGATGACTGCTTGATGACTGTCATCACCATAGCATCGATTGCTGGATGCGCGGCACATTTCTGGCGGCAAAGTTCCGTCATGTGCTTGGAGAAGCTCTGGGTTGTGCGAATCGACAGCTCCAAAGACCGACTTGACCCATGATCGCTCATTACCACGCCGGATGTTGGATGGAAGCGGCGTTGGAAAGGAGCCCACTGTACCAGCGAGAAAGAAGTTTTTCGTACTAACATCGGCGGAGACGAAATCTGTAAATTTGTCGCGCACGAGCTTTGAATCAGCATAATAGATGGCAGCAAAGGATATGTCGCCATTCCCGTTTGAAATACCGTCCAGAGTCGCAGTCCAAAGAGCGGGTAGCTTTGTAGCATCCTTGGTAGCATGACGAATCTCCTCTAAAGCCTGTTCACGGCGAACTTGTAGTGCTTCTTTAGTAGTATTATATGTCGTGGCATGATATCCGTCCAAGGATAATGGTAATTGAACCATGGTGGCTGAGAGAAAGACCTCTTCCAGGCGGCCATCTTGCGGGAAGAAGAAGGTTACGTGATTCTCGTTAGCCACCTCGGATTTTTCCTTTGCTCGCTTCTTGATTCTTGATATCGCCGGCGCTTGTGCTATTAAGGCTGTATTGAGAGCAATTGGTCTGCCTTGATAGAGCGGATGGCAATCGCGGAGTAAACGGCCATAAGCTGTGTTGTACAAGATGATAGAGTCGGGGCCTAAAAGGAAAAGCTGTGGTTGGGGGCTCAGCAATGCAAGATTGACAAGAACCAGCAATTCGCGCGGCCATGTCGAAATAGGCCCTGGAGCAGTATCTGCCCAGTTTAGGTTGCGTATGTATTCCAGGTCCGAGTCAATGGCGGCATCTCCGGTTGGTTTGGTGAGGAAAGAGAGATGGGGTTCGTGGGCATGTTTGGCGGTATCCGACTCCGTGGACATAATTATGACGACTGATTGACGACACAAGAAATATTTGGTGGCAGCTAGAGTGCATATGGGCCGGAATGACACTGATCACGGCAGACAGTATGGGATGGTTCATGAAACAAACAAGTTAGTCGGCGGCGAAAGAGTGCTTCTGGGGCCGTCTAGGCCAGCGAGACCCTGAAAAGAAATAAGCTTCGGCGAGTCTTCGGACACACCTATTGACGAGGCTAACCGCAGCTGCGCCCTGAACGGCCGTTCATCAGCCTGGTTGGAGCACTTAACACCGACATCTGAGGCAGGGCCGCAGTCATTCCGCGTGTTCTCCCCTTAGTCGCGAGACACGTGCTCGCAACGTTGTGTGGTCCTGGGATGTTAGTAGATCAGGCGGCTGGAAAGCGCCCCAAGCCGCGTTTCAAATCGAAGCCACAAGCTGAACGGGCGAACTGGTCAACTATCGCTAGTCCGCATTCTCTGTGTAAGGATAGTGCCTACCTAAGTACAATCTGGCGTAGACATGCCTACTGGCTAGACTTAGTGTCATGCTGCCGACTTAGCCGCAGCCAAAGGTATCATGATTCGCTGCAGGGATACATTCCCCGCCTTCTCTTGGTCCCTGGATCGAGGAAAACCAGCATCGCTAGTTTCCCTGAACCATATCTGAAGGGCCTTTTTCATGCATTGGCGGCACCCTGATCGTCTTCTCGCTAGCTCCCGTGTTTAGATAAATATTTCTTTAAAGAAGTTGTGCAACGGGTACCTAGGTAGGTAGCTAGACATCCTCTATTCGGGGCTTCTTTTCAAAATCACGATCTCCATTTATACCCCCGTCTCCTATTGTCTGGACAACCACATTCCTAGCGCCAGCGATCTGTGGACTGCATGAATACCATGTCGTATCGGCAAAAGCAACATCGCCGAGACATGCATGCAATTCTCCGACAGCGCAAAGACAGGGGCGGCGATTGGGCTGCTCTGGATGCTCTCCATTCGTCACACGCCACCTCTGTGGAAACCTGCATGGATTCAGACTTTGATTATATTCATGTCTGGAGCCATCCTTGGACGTTGCTGATGGTTCTCCGATGGCTTTCTATAATGGAGAGATTATTGCAGGACCGGATATAAGACTGACCCGGTTTAGCACCGAATGCGGACTATCTGACTTGGTCCAGGCATCCCTGCAGTCTTCGACACGGCGTACGTGTTCAATATCGCTTGGCAACGAACCCACGCGTCTTCCAGGGTTTGCGCCATGTTCACCGCCACCATCACTGTAGCGGCTGTCTTGCGACGGCACAGGCAGTAAGATGGATACAAGGAATAAGAACAGAAAAGATGCTGATAAACCCTAATTGTATCAATTTCGAGAGGCGTGGGCATAGTACGGCATATCCACATCGATCCTCGAAAATCGGCTCCACTAGGCCAACTGTCAGCCTCCACAAGGAGTCATTCCATTGTGCACGGCTCTTGTGGAGCGGAAGATACCGAGATCGGCCATTCGGACCTCGCGGCTAAGACACATCTGCAAGCGCATGGGAATGTAAGGGACAATCGTTCTCATACAGAGCCTGTAAAAAACACCCCATGCTAAGCCCGGGTAACTATGTCCCGAATCAGATTGCGCACTTCATTGTCGGTCATGCTCTTCACACCCAAGAGTTCGTTGTCGCCTGTCTGCTCCCAGCGCGTTGCGGGGCGTGTTGAAGCAGACCAGCGGATCATGTCTCCTATCACCTGCCGATCGACTTTGCCCGCCATCATATCAGCAGTTGCACTCTTCAGCCTTTGGTCCATATCCTGCCGTGTTTCCTCCCAGCCCTCGCTTCCTAAGGTCTCTTTTGCCAAGTCTACCATCTGTTTTTGACTCTTCATTATGTTGGAAATGTAGAACGAGCGGTTTTTCGTTTGCTCAGACCTCTTGAGCACATTGGCAACGGCAGTCCCAACCGACGACAGCATAGTCCAAGGAAAAGGAAGCATGCCGTCGTTCATGTATTGGACTTTTTTGTTGAATATGTCAATGTTGATGAAGCCAGTTCGCAAGTTCCAGTCCAGGAATGCCGAATTGGAGATGGTAGTGTAAGTGATCCTTCCTTCAGCAGCCGCTTTCTTGATGTGCTCGAATGCAATGTTTCTCTCATGGAAAACAAGCGGACTGCGAGCTTCTACATCTTGGGGATCGGTACTGAACTCGTTCATAACGATACGATGAATTCCAGATTCGATCGCTGCCTCAACGAAGCGTCCTTGGAGAGAAGGGTCCGGGCCAGATGTCGCATCGACAAAGGCATCTTGGCCATGCAGAGCGCCCGCAATAGCTGCCGCTGAGCCGGTGTCAACAACCTTCACAACCACGCCGGAAGGAAACTGGTGGCCCTCCTTTCGCGCAATGACGGTGACATCGAATTTGGCATCAAGAAGAGCGGTCAAGATCTTTGAGCCAAGGCTACCGGTCGCCTGAATAATCTTAGTAGGGTATTACGTGTTGCACAAATCAACTTACACCAGCAAGCGCAACGTTCGTAATATTTTTGTTCATATTGCGAGTGAGTTGATTGATTACAACTGGAGAGCAACGAAAAGGTGGGTTGACAGGAAGCTGCAAGTATTACGAGAGACGACTGATGCAAATCTTGTGGGACAGGCCGGTTGATGAAGAAAAACGAGTCCTGGCAAAGGGCTTTTATATCAACTCAACGGACTACAGTTGCAAAGCTACGGTGGCCGCCTTTGGTCCGTATTAGTACCTGGTCAAAATCCCATACACCGTCTATGAATCCTCACGAGCATCCGTCACGTATCGCAAGGCGAGAGGAAAGCGTTACATGCATGTCGCGAACGGAGCGGAAGATCAATAAGGGGCCGCTCCAGCCTAGATCCGCGTCGGCAGTCCAGAATCTCGGCAAGTGGGCGCTTGGCAGACTAGTAGGTAATTACCAACCTTTCTTACATATACACGTACGCTTTCTTCTTTGACTCGTACAACAGTACAGCGCTCAGCGTCAATACCACATAAGGATAGGCCCATTTCCATAAGGCAAGCGTCTAGAGCTTTGGGGAAGGATTAGTAAGTCTTCAATTGCCAAGATACATTTAGTGGTTGTCAAACTTCCCATGTCCATGTAGTTCGTGTCAGCTACATCGCCGCTACCGGATAGGATTTCATCATCAGCAGACACCAATTTTCGTCCGACGCGAGGAGTCTGCTGACTGATCGTGGCCAATAGCAAAAGATAGGGTTCCGCTGCTCGTGTGCCTTGGCGACAGATGCATAGATTTGCCAACCGCAGGTCGCCAGCGTGGAGGGATACCGATTCCGGTGGGATGCCGATGCTGATTTTCGTTCTTAAAGCTCGTTGCCAAGCAACAACCATATCGACTTGCTCTATCACGATTGCCAGTCATCCGCACGCCTCCTTCAGAACTCTAAGCAGTAACTTATCTAACCCAAGGTCTACCGATCAGCGATCCATACACAATATCGATTGTACAGCCAGTGAAGTGACATAGGTATCTTGGTACGATATGGGGTATGATCTCGCTACACTGGATCTATTCCACCGGCTAATCGTCACAGGGACGGACTCTTGTCGGAGAAAGCCGCCCACTATTACGACTTGGGTCAGTATAGTCGAGTCGTGAATACAAAATCTCAAGTGGCACATCATTCTTTCAGTCGAGGCCTGGTATGGTGCTACTCATTCAATCACGAAGCGGCCATACAATGCTTCGAACAAGCGGCTTCCCACGACGAGAAGTGCGTAATGGCTTATTGGGGACTCGTATATGCTGTTGGCCCCAACTACAATAAATCGTGGCGAATGTTCACACAAGAAGACCGGAAAGACTCCATTGAGAAGGTATTGCACAATCTAGCGAAAGCTCGAGAGGTCGATACGGGCGCTTCGCTCTTGGAGACAGCATTGGCTAATGCACTCGCTACCCGATTTCCGCGCAGCACCGACGTGATACCCGAAGACCTATCATCGTTTGATTACGCCTATGCGAAAGCCATGCGAGGGGTGTACGAAGCCCATGGCGATGATCTTGATGTGATCGCTTTGTTTGCGGATGCAATCATGTGTACTCGCCCGCGACGGCTTTGGGATCTCGACACGGGAAACACCACCGGCAAGGACGTTGATGACGCAAGGGCTGCACTAGAGAAGGGTTTGGCACGACCTGAAGGTCGCGGACATCCCGGCATCTGTCACCTGTACATCCACCTGATGGAGATGTCTCCATTCCCAGAGTTGGCCTTGACCGCCGCCGATCAACTACGGCGCATCGTACCGGATGGCTCTCACATGCAACACATGGCGACCCACATCGATACCGCCTGCGGAGACTATCGTCGCTCAATCGATTCGAATCTGAACGCCGTGCTTTCGGACGACAAGTATTTCGCACAGGAAGACGCCTCTTCTCTCCTGTATAGTGCGTATCGATCACACAATGCGCATGCTATGGCGTACTCGGCGATGATGTCGGGGCGAAGCTCAGACGCACTTTGGGCTGCGAGGCGTTTACCAGAAATTCTCACATTGGAGTTCATGTCGATCAAAACACCTCGTATGGTAGATTGGACTGAATGGCAGTTGGTCACACTGCCACATGCGTTGGTTCGATTTGGACGCTGGGATGAAATCCTTCAACTTGAGATGCCTGCAGACCCTGAATTACTCTGCGTGTATGCTGCCACTCTCAAGTATGCAAAGGCAATCGCACTTGCTGTACTTGGACAAATCGAAGAAGCCCGTCATGCCCGAGACTCGTTCGAGGAGGCTCGTAGGGCTGTTCCCGAAGACAGGATGTACAGCCCATCATCACAGGCAGAACCTGTCTTAGCTGTTGCCTCAGCCATGCTTGAAGGCGAGTTGGAGTATCGGGTAGGCAACTTTTCGAACGCCTTCTCAGCTTTACGCCGCGGCATCGAGCTAGAAGGCAACGTCGGATACGCTGACCCCCCACTCTGGATGCAGCCAGTTCGACACGCATTGGGCGCGCTCCTTCTTGAACAGGGCCACTCTAAAGAAGCAGAGAGTCTCTACTGGGAGGATTTGGGTTTCAGCGACAGACTACCCCGACGGAAGGCACGCATCAACAACGTTTGGGGCTTGCACGGTTTGTATGAGTGTCTGATCCGCAACGGGAAACTCGAGGAAGCTAGAAGATTCAAGCTCCAGCGTGATATTGCAGTAGCTAGCGCCGATATCAGCATCAAGGCATCCTGCTTTTGTCGACGGTCAGCCGTTGAGGAGACGAGTCACTGCGATGGCAGCGATGGAATGAAAAACGGCTCGTGCGGCAGATCCTGCTAGCGAGGCCCGCATGGTTAAAGGGCACGTACCGGACGATGATATCTTATAATACATGGTTTTACAGATAAATAATCACACTCACTTCGCGCCTTACAAAAATTTCACCTCTTCCTCGGTTGAAGTTCGCCCCAATGCCTCGTTGCGATGTGGAAAGCGTCCAAATCTCCGGACTTGCTCCTTATGATCGTCACAAATACTCCGGATCATGCCTCTGTACTTCTTATAGCTCTCTCGTCTTCTTAAGAGTCCCTCCCGACAATGCGCAAATTCCTCATCCCAACCACCTACATTTCCCTCGATCAGCGTGTCAAAGTCCCCAAACATCTTCTCGTGTTCTCTGGTCAACATTCCTTGTACTTCCATTACTTCGGAATGTTCCAAGGGCAT
Source organism: Stemphylium beticola (assembly GCA_029100535.1). Taxonomy (NCBI): domain Eukaryota; kingdom Fungi; phylum Ascomycota; class Dothideomycetes; order Pleosporales; family Pleosporaceae; genus Stemphylium; species Stemphylium beticola. The sequence goes on along the minus strand of JARBXR010000054.1, from coordinate 39,029 downwards.
GTAAAACTGAATAGAGCATGCTAGAAAAACTCAGACTCATGAGTCTCTCCGAATGCTGTGTTCGATTGCTCGAAGAGCAAGATCCAGGGCAAGTTTCGTCGAGAACATTCTACGCAACCCAAGTTTGCGATCCCCTGAAACAATTTCTTGGTAACTGATCGAGGAGGAGGATGAGCGCTATCCACTGTAAAGGCGTCGATGGTTTTGCGGCGTGTAAAACATCCGATCCGCTCGCTTAAGCTGATTGAATGAGCTCGAGCTGTGCGCCGAATTTTGCGCTTCGTGATATCAATGCCAGCTGGCATGCGACGGCTGAGGGGGATGTGGCATGTAGGTACTCACATGCATTTTCGATCATAGGCTTCATCTTCGGAGAACCAGGTCATTGCGTCTTCAACATCTAAGCCAATGAAGTGCTCCTCGCTCTCAAGGTGACGGAACCAAAACTCGATGATGGAATCGAGAAATCCGTGCGATAGTGCATAATATCGAATACCGAGATGCACAAGTGTTGTGAAATGTGCCTACCTAGGTATACCACCAGATGAGCACCTGCGGTATTAACACTAACAAGTGAGATATCTCCATCGCCCACTAGCTCGAGCCTGGTATGCCGATGATGCCGTCGGCAACTTTTCAGACCATTGAGACATCCGTCTGTAGATCTGGAGTGGTGACGGCGGATCGCGGGCTCGACACAACGAACCGATCCGGTAGCGTCTTTGGGGTAGCCTCACGCTAGGAGCTTCTGCGGCTACACATCTTGACCTGAATGCACTTTCCCAGGGTCTACGAAATCAGAACAAGCTTCGATATTGCCATTTGCATTAGAACTCGGGCTCCGTAGATTTATTGACGGACGAAATAAGCTGTTTTTATAATCCAAACTGGTTATTAGTACATCAGCCAGGACCTCTAGCAACGACGTGTGAGGCTGACGATGCTAGGTTCCAGATTTGTCACAGCCCCTCGATGAGCACTAGACGTTTAGTTCGATGAAGGTAAGAACGGCCTTGACCGTCGTTCTTTTTACAGGCGCGAAACCGAAAGCCGAGCTTCGTGGTCACTATGACCATGCGGTTTCTGCGTATATGAGGTACAGTGGGTAGAGCATCAGCAGAATCATCCACTCATCTCTGCTTCTTCCTTCAATTATCATTTCTGGACACTTTTATACGCTAAGCTGAAGGCTTTTTCCGATTCACCAATCTCGTGATACGATGGTGGTCAACCAATTTCTATCAGCTCTGTTGATGGGAAGCCTAGTCTCTGCCGTTCCCCAGAATAGCGTGGTACCTGCAGAGATCATGAAGCGCGCGATGGCAGCCATAGGCATACGATCCAACATGACTGAAGTTCGCAATCTGAGGATCAGTGGTACCCAGCTCCGAACCAAGTCCATAATCACTACAATCGCTTTAGACACTATGGACTCGACCGTCGTGCCGTATGGAAGCCTGGACATTACGTATTCGTACGAGACAGGCGGTCTTTTGCAGCGAGTTGACAAGGTCGCGGGGCTGGGAAGTAAGTTTGTCGGTGCTATTGTGGTTTGATGACTGTGCTTACACACTCTAGTCCTTTGGGTTTTCGGCAGGCCTGGACTTGAACCTATAGATTATTCCATGGTGGTGCGGGATGGCGACGTGGCATCTGCTGCCGTTACCAAGGGCAGCTATTCCTTGTTTGATCCAACAGCGCCCCCAGAGGGCTACGTAGATGGTATTGCGTATTATGACACTGGATGTACCTCGCTAACGTGGTCTAGGGTATCTTGCAGCAAATATGATCACCGATGGCTACAAGTGGGATCCAATACTGCTGAATAGAGTATGCATCTCCAAGATCTAGGAAAGTTGGTCAAAACTGACGCCTTCTTTCCTGATAGATACAAGCAAACGACAACTATACTCTAATATACGAGCCCATCGAAGGCGGCATGCAACTACCCGCAGGCCAGTTCCCTTGGTTTATCATGCTCATCTACAAATCCTGACTGCCTTTAGTGTTCGATCGCTCCCTCAACATATCGATTCTGCTAAATCCAGACACTTACCTTCCCTTCGCAATCCGCACTTATGAGGACCATCCATTTTACGGCTTCTCCACCAACGAACTCAGAGTATACGATTACGTCTCCGTTGATGGCCTCATGACACCCCGTCGTTTCAAGATCGTGTACAACAACGAGCGAATCATCACCGATTTCCTCGCATCAAACGTGACTACGAACATCGACATCGACCCTTCGTTCTTCGACGTACCTGGAGAGCGCCAGGAGTTACACGTGCCCGTCGTGGATCCAGCGAAAACTGCGTATATCGGCGAGAAGGCCGCGAGTTTCATCTGGTTCGGCCGCTTCAATCGAACTGTGGACGAATGGGATGCCCAGCAGCCGTACCCAGATATGCCCGGAGTGTGGGTGCTGCGCCTCCCTGATGTTGCCTTATATCGGCAGATCTTGCTTGAGACGGACACTTATGTTGTGGTTCTTGATGCGCCGGCAGATCAGGATGCGAGTTTGGTGGAGTGGATTAGGGTCAACATTGGAAAGCCGGTGACGCAAATCTGGGTAAGACGAGGCTTCCATATTCCCTTTCCTATTTTACGGCTCATCTTACTGACCTTATCTCAAGCCCACTCATCACCATCATGACCACGCCTTTGGAGCTAGATTATTCGTCGAGAACGGAGCCGAGATAGTCGCTCCGAAGATGGCCACACGGTACTACGCGGAAATTCCAGGCGTCAAGTTCGCGACCTACGAGTAATTATCCTCCGGGTGCAATTTTCAAAGCAGTTCTAATCCGTTCTAGACGCGGCGCCCCCTATGTCGTCCAGACAGATACATACAGGGCTACCTTCATTCACGTCGAGGGCAGCGTCCACGCCCAAGATCACAGCGTCGCTGTCATTACGCCTCCTTGTCCCGATGCTAATAGTACAGTCGTGGTCTTCGATGCGGATCACGTGCCCCAGGCGCAATTGCTGCCTACTCACAACGACCACAACGAGATTCAGCAACTCGTGATGGCTATGAGGAAGCATCGTGTGGCGAAGTCTGCAATGTACGTGTTTCTCTTTATTCTTTCTTTGAACAAATACTAACTTTCTCGTAGTCTCGTCAATGTCCACGGCGACATTGTGGACATTTCTGACGTGTACGATGGCATGGGGGCCTTATTTCCGGATTTCACTCCGCTCGATTTCGAGTATCGCGATGAGAATTGTCCTACCATTTGGCGTTAGTATTTGGTGGTTCTAAACTGGGGAATGAGGGTTGTGGGCGTTTTGCGATCGGTGCATGCTTTGCGAAGTGTGGGATTGGATGTTGTGTAAGAAGAAGGTGCCTGAGACTGAGTCTGAAGAATAATTGAGGGTTTCTTTGCTCGATCTCTCCAATCATGTATTGCCAAACCGTGTTAATACGGCTTTAGTCTTGGTGATACTAGACAATACCACCAAGTCCATCGCCGCCATTTGCCCATCGAAACCAGACCTTCTCGCCAACTCTCCATCGTGCAAAGAATTCGTCCCTGTCCATCGTTTCGCCAAACGGCCCATATTCTCTCCTCCGCAAAGTGAAGGGTTTAACCTCGTACCACAGCTCGCATCCAGCCATCTCAGTTCTCTTTTCGATCAGGTCCAACAATAGGGCTCCCCCTTCTGGAAGCCAGCAATGACGGTCACCCTCGAGATATGTCATCCGAAAACCAATGACTTGTAATCCCGGCATTGCGGAAATGATTGCTAAGAAATATTCACGTTCGCAGTCGCGGCGGTATCTTTCATGGTCGCTCAAGACAAACTTCTCGTTGCCAATGTATGCGATAGTGATGCGTCTGATGAAGGCTAGACGTGGTTGAGGAATAGAGCGGGTGAAAACGACGAAGCGCTCGTAGCTTGCAAAAGACAGGTGATTGCCCGAGTACAGGGTGTCGATTGCTTCGCGATAGCTACCAGTGTTAGCGGGTGCGCGTCGGCGTGAGCAATTACCACTCACAGCTTCCGACAGGTCCGGAGCATGTCCACTGGACAAGACGGTGTGGTTCTAAATGAGAACCAATCTTTCTCGCTCTGTATCCTCTTCTACTCCTTGGTATCAATCTTCATCTCTTCCTCCGCGCAAAGCACAAGCTTGTAGATTTTGAGCCTGATTTCCACCGGTAGCATGCTAAAAAAAAAGGGTTCGATCTTGCTCATTCATTTCTCTCATTCCGGCCCATAGACTCGTCCCAATTTTTCCATCTACAGAGATAGCTCGTTTCCGGCTCTTGAGGCTTCGTTCCCGACGGGCTTGGGTGATTTCACTCATCACGAGGTATCGTTTCGCCCGTACCTTATCGCGTTGAAGGCTAGATTTTTGAATGAAGGACTTTGTGAAGTAGGTATAGAAATAATACCACCCGAGACAAGGGCACGTGGAGTATTTTACCCAGGTCTGCAGTCGCTCATTGTCGTTCCATGTGTAGAGGACGGTCTCCTTCACCCACGTGAATGGCTGCATTTTGGGGTTTCAAATGAGTGTCGCTTGCATTGCTTCACGAGAAGTTGTTCTGAAGCAGCATTGATGCCACCTCTTTTTCTCATTTTCGCGACGCAGCCGCCTGATGAGGCTGTGTAGCGAATATCACGTGCTGGGCGCCTGAGCCCACAAGGTTGCCGAAATCTCCTTCTGCCAGATGTGGTCGAGAACCGAGAAAAGCAGGGTGATCTGCTCAAAAATTATCAGGCCGAAAGAACTGTTTGGGGATGGAGATGAAAGCATAAACGGAACAATCCGGGAGACTGTATGCCATGATTTGCGTGAGATTGTCTGATTGAGTCGGTAGAGAGGAGAACAATCCGGGATCTACAGACCACACGTGAGATAGTGTGAGCTGCCGCCAATTGCCTCTATGCCTACTAGGGACAATATAGCCGGTGTGTTGGCTCCGAAAGCAATCTGGGGTCCGCAACGGCTTTTCTAGATAGCCATCATTAGCGAGGTGTTGCAAACCGGAGAGAGATACTATTTCCCACCTCTTTAGATGCATACATGTCAGCAGCTCCCATTGCGTCTGCACGGGACCACATTAACCGAACCGGAGGGTCGAACAAGAGCCCAGCATCCGGGTTGCCCAAGTTAGCCATTCCACAATTTCCCCGCCCCCGCAAACTTAGCCTCGCCCCAACAATCTCCACTCACTCCACCGAACTCATCGCCGTGGCGCCACACGACGTCGGGTGTACGGACTCTGGACAAGTCTCCTGAGGTTTTTTCCTTGCACTAGTATCCGATGCGCAAGCGGATGCGAGCCTCCCATGCGAGCCGCAGTGCGCCATGACGCCGACACACCCGGACTTGGCCGTACTGGCAATGATGATATCAAGGTGGCACGGTTTACTGTGGGGTTTATATAGTCACATGGATCTAGGTGTGCGCAGCACGTCCGACACAAGCGGAACCGAGGTCGTTAGCCTTGGGTTCAAGTGGAGGTCATGTCCGCCATTGAAAGCGCCTTCGTAAACACTGTTCTTGATCGAGAGAACTACAACACAAAGGAATGGGACTCGAGCTCTGGGAAAACCAGAAACAGCAAAAGGTCACAATGCGTGCAGCAAGATACTACGGAAAAGAGGATATACGGATTGAGGATGTGGAGCAGCAGAAATGCGGGGTGGGGCAAGTCAGGGTACGTACTTTCTTTTCTTTTGAACACCAACAGAGCATCGTCACTGAAACCCCCTAGGTTGCCCCGGCCTTCGTAGGCATCTGCGGAACCGATCTTCACGAATACCTTGGTGGCCCAACGTTCGCTCCCAGAGATCCGCACCCTTGTACCAACGACAAGATACCCATCACTCTAGGCCACGAGTTCTCGGGCACCGTTACAGAAGTAGGGTCGAATAATTCTGCCTTCATTGTAGGTCAGAATGTATGCGTTCAACCCACGATATACTGCGGTGCCTGCGAAGCATGCAAAGCGGGGTGTGAGAATGTTTGCCCCAACGGTGGCTTCATCGGACTTTCCGGAGGTGGTGGCGGCCTGAGCGAATCTGTAGTTGTACCTGAAAGTGCGATACTGAGCCTGCCAAGTAACGTACCCCTGGATGTTGGTGCGTTGGTTGAGCCCTTGAGCGTTGCATGGCATGCAATATCCGCCGCACCATTGACGCCGGACTCCGTGGTCATGATACTCGGAGGAGGGCCCATCGGTCTCGCAATCCTACAATGTCTAGTCGCGAAGGGGGTTCGGAAGATCATCATGAGCGAAGTTTCTGGCGCACGGCAGCGCTATGCAAGGGAATTCGGAGCACATCACGTCTTGTGTCCCAAGACTTACGATATTGTCAAGATGAGCAAGGCACTCACCAATAACAACGGACCGGATGTCGTCTTCGACTGTGCCGGCGTACCCGCAAGCTTGAACACAGCTTGTACCGCTGTCAGGCCTCGTGGGACCGTCGTCAATGTCGCCATCTGGGAAAGAGAGGTGCCATTTAATCCAAACATGTTGGTGTTCAAAGAAGCGAAGTACACGGCTGTGTTGGGTTACCAGAGGGAAGACTTCCAAGCTGTCATCGATCTATTAGCTGCTGGTAAGTTGAGCAAGCTCAAAATGCCGTCATGCGCAGCATCTAACACGGTTGCAGGCAAATTGAAACCGAGCAAGATGATCACCAGCAAGATCCCGTTGGATGACCTCGTCGAATGCGGTATCAAAGCCCTCATCAACGATAAAGAAAATCATGTCAAGATTCTGGTGGAGGTTGGATCCATGAGCCGTGTCGATTCTGCTATACACTGAGCTTTTGCTTTCTTACATAGCGTTGTAATGGTTTTCGCATCATTTTTCGATACCTTAGACGCCAGAGCTCTAGAGTCAATGAACCTTCTTGATCTTAGCTGATCTTTTCCGTCATTTGCCTGAGTAGTAGCCGCCTTTTCCTTGCACAGGCTAGGTCTCCATTTTGTCAAAACTTCTAGGACGAGTGACAGGTGTCGGCTGGGGTGATGATCAGATGAGATGGAAGAGTGGGGGAGGGTGGTGGGGCTTGTGACGACCATTTCCGCAGTACCGGAACGACGCCGTCTCCAGCAAAAGGGTCCAAAGCATGCCGTTACTTCCGCAAGCTCACTCGCGTGCGTGCTCAACGCGACCACCTTTCATCTTCCACTTCATTGGCATCTGCCTATGCCTATAGCCTCATATGTTGTATTGATCGTTGCACTAATGTTCATGTCTTCGCTAACCCTAGCATCGCTGGCGGAATGCCAAGCATCGTATACGGTGCGGCTGATGTCCATCCACTGTTTCCGGCTTCGCGCGCTTCGGCGGGAAGCCTCAAGGCTGGACATCAGTCTGTCTGCTCCCTGAGCCTTGTTGTTTACAGGTATCAGTCATCATGTCGCAGTACGGTTATATGCCGCCGCCAGGTCCGTATATTCCTCCGAACCAGGGCGCTCCAGCGCATCAGCAAGCGGCTCAGCAGCCCGCGCCCTACCAGTCCAATGCGACGAGCCCTGGAACAGCGGGCTACACTCAAAAGACAGGCGGAACATTTGGCCAAATGATGAATCAACGCTTGGAACAAGCCGTCACAACCGGAAAGCCAATGCTGAACAAGTTGGGCAAGAGTATAAGCTCAAAACTGGGGAATAAGCCTACGACCGGCACCCCACAGCATTTACAAAGCTATCAAAACTACCAAGGCCACCATGGTCAGCAGAGCCACGGCCAAGCATACCAGCAGCCTCCAGCTCAGACCCTCAGTCCTCAACCACAGCAGCAGCAGCAGCAGTGGGGCCAAGCGCAACAACAAACTTCTCCAGTAACGAGTCCGTACCCATCTGCACACCACTCTCCATACCCGCAATCGAGTTATGCAACTCCGACTCCAGGCTCCTCGGGGCAGCCTAACTACTTTCCACAACAGACACTTCCAGCGCCCGTATCTCAAGCCTATGCACCACAGTCACCCGTCGCGACATCATCACAGCATGGACAAGGTGGCAGCACGCTGGAGCAAGCGCAGGCACACGGACAACTTGGATACAGCCAGGCCGGACAGGGCCTATACCAACCAGTGCTGCAGCAAGAGCCACAGCCACAGGGCTCGTTCCTTGGGCAACACACGGGTATTGTCGCAAGCTCGCAGGACAAACCGGGCATACCAAATCACGGTGCGGATATCTCTCCAAGCTCATCCGCACAATCGGCTCAGTGGCAATGGGGGAGTCCAAGCCCCGCAAAGCAAGATCCAGTGGGGCATACTCAACATCAACGCTGGAATAGCACATCTCCACCTAGCCAGTATAGCCAGTCGCACGTGCAGATACCAAATCTTCCTGCCAGCCCATCACCCACACAGCACGTGAATGCTGCAGCTCATGTGCCATCAAATGGAAATGCACAATCGCAAAACTCAACTACTCCAGTTTCGCAACAGAGCGGTACGCATCCCGCGCCAACAGAATTCATCGCGGAGCTTCCTGCAGACCTGGGGAATCTCAGCCTTGCTGAAGGGAAGTCAGGTGGGCCCGATGCATCTTCTCAAAGTTCACAGCACCAGGATCTCCGCCCTTCGGCTTCGCAGACTGGGTCGCCGTTGTCCAGCTTTGTCATACCTCGCCGCTCACTAAGCGCAACCACGCTGCCAATTGCTGATCCTTGGAGGTTTGCCGATCCGGTTACGGAAACTCCCACGCGAGAATTCTATATTCTCGCGGACTTGCTTTATGATGCACTGGACCGGAAGTTTGAGCCTAGGAACACGGGCCTTCTAGAAGCGCCAAAGATCGTCGGTAGTTGGGTGAAACTGACTGATGATGCCAGGCGTGAGTAGTCATGATCTACAGCGTTCGCTCTTAGCTGATGTAAATCAAGGGCTTTTTTCGTATCGAGGATATAGTGCCTTTGCCAAGCTCTGGAGTCTTGAGGATATACCACATCTGATGGTGCCTTGCCGACCCGCACTGACGCCGATTTGGAACTTTAACCAGCTCTCCCACGCGCAAGATGTCGGAGTAACCGATAGTGTCCCGACACCAACGACGATCTACGCAGCATACATGCCGGCATTGAATCGTGCCGGATGGTACAAGTTCTTCTTCCTCGAGGTCATGCATGCGCCCGAAGACATTGGCGACCTCATACCAGCGCTGTGCGCAGATACTTACAAGCCAGGAGTGCTAAACCATCCAGACCTCAACAAGCGGGACAAGTCTGAAATTCCAGCATTGCAAAGCAGAGCCGCCGAGATACAAGCGTACGCGATCGCGCGCGTGTGCGAGGAGACGAAGGCTGCTATGGCGGTGGACCCCACACCGCTGCACCAGTAGCAGAGTCGTCGCAGTCTGGTGGAGCCATGACGCCAGAAGACATGGCAGTGAGAATGCACAAAATCTAAGCTGAACGAGAGGTTGTAGACATGGCCGCGTGGTCACATGGGAGGAGGCTACGGTAGTCTGGTGTAATGGGCTGGGCAATCAACGGTTTTGAGCCGCACAGCCGCTTAGCCGAAACGCTTTTACTCCATCGAAGCATGCACATGCACATGCCGTGTTTTTGTTTAGTTTCATGTATGCCACGGCGTCGAAAGACGGTACGATGTTTCGCCCAGATCTTGTGACGCCGTGTGGCTGGCAGGTGTCAAGCCTCAAGATCAGGCGGCGGGTACCTGCGCCAGCGCCGTCAAGTTGCCAGCAGAGCCTAGTCCAACGCGCCTTTCCCCGCGACACAACAGTAGCTGCCGTTGCGCAGTCTCGCGCTTGGAACTCGTCAAGGTTTCGTGGTGTTTCAATCTCGCACTCCATCCCTTCACGTTGCGTGTTATTGTTATCTTTCCCCGGCAATTTGATACCCCGGTCGACTATGATCTCAACGATAAACACACGCATGCAATCTACGCAGGGGCCCTTAAACAGCGTGTCCGCGCGTTGGCCTTTCCCCGATGCAGCACTCGATCTGCAGGTACAGCTTGCTTATGCGCCTTTGGTCGGCCTTGCTTTGGGTGCGCTGCCAACTTTGGCTGCAGGCGCGCGAGGGTAGCACCAACAAATATTCTAGCCGGCCGCCGCGTCCAACCTCTTCTGCTCTTCCTTATTACCACGCGCTTCTGTGCACTTATTTTTCCAGATACATCTAGTTTCGTCGCCGCATCCCATCTTCACGAGCATCTGGCAATTTCCTGCTTCACGAGTCATCTTACTACGACACAAATACGAAGCTTTCCGACACATAACTTGTGGGTCTTTTTCATACCTTCGTCAGGGATTCCACCGCCGACGTTCAAGATGCGCACTTCGACCTTCATCGCTCCGCTTTTCTTCGCAGCCTCGAGCCTGGCTCAGGCTGTCGAGGAGGGTATTGCGCCCGATGCTGCGACACCCAAGGGCTGCCAGACCACGGTCGAAACACCCTTCCGGATCGGAACTCTGGAGAACCCTTCCCTCAAGAGGCGCGAGTCCGCTCAAGAGGTACGTACCGCCTAGCGCAACCCCCATCCACAATATCCATGTATCTTGTTCGTATTCTCGTAGCATATGCTGACGTTATCGCAACACCAGGCCTCAGACGGTGACCTCCTCTGCACCCTCGAAGACGGTATCCTGCACGACCAGTACGGCCGTACCGGCTCCGTAGTCGCAAACCGCCAATTCCAATTCGACGGGCCACCCCAAGCAGGCGCAATCTACACGGGCGGCTTCTCCGTTTGCGGCAATGACTCGCTCGCTATAGGCGGCAGCACTCGCTGGTGGCGCTGCATGAGCGGTGCCTTTGGCAACCTGTACGACGAGTGGATCGGCGCCCAGTGCCACGAGATTCGCATCCAGGCCATCTTCGACGAGAGTGCGTCGAGCACCATGAGCAAGAGCGAGTCCACGTCCAGCACTACGTCTTCGAGTGTGCTGTCGGGCTCTACCAGCATCATCTCGGCCAGCGAGACTAGCGGTCTTTCCAGTGAGAGCAGGAGTATGCATCATACTTCTGGTGCGAGCTCTGGGTCTGCGAGTGCGACTGCTACGTCTGCCTCTGAAAGCGCTGGTGCTACTGGTTCCGAGACCGGTTCTGCTTCTGCTACTGGAGAAGTAGATGCTCCTCCTGCAGACGGCGCTGCTGCATCTCTCTCCGCTGCTCCCTTCGCCATTTTCACTGTCTCCGCCGTTTTCCTTGGTGCTGCTCTGATGCTCTAGATCCTCGATCAGAACTCGGCTCACCTTTTCCCCTCAATCTTCTTTTTACACCGCATCTCTGGGCGTCTGGTCAGCGTCTGTCATCTCTGCGTCGCATTCGCATTCCTTGTACATTGCGTTCAGATGGCCCCCTTCTTGCGAGCATATGACCACGGCGCAACAAATTTCTAGCGTGTGAAGAGTTTGTCTTTTTTTCTTCCTCGCGCAACAAGGATTGGCGCGACCAATTCATACCTTTTTATGTTTATAGCCTCCGACGGCAACGATTTCGATAGATGAGCAAGGGCGCCTTTTGGTAATTTTCGTTTGATACGCAGAACATGGCATTGAAAGACGTACACGGTACCCTTATGGTTATTGAGAGCCTGGAGACGGGTTCAGGATTTAATGTTAATACATTCAACTGGTGTAGTGGTGGTGTTCAAAGCACATGGTGACTCATCTTTTGACACATGACTCTGAAGTTCGTGTGTTGATATTTAGGAATCAAGTAAAGGAATGGTATTACAAGCAACATCGACGTTACGTTGGCAAAGTCTACACACAGAAACCAAAACAGCCCCAGCCCCGGCCTGTCCACACGCTTAAAAGTCACTCCCCAACTCATCGAAGCTATCATCAGGCACAGCCATGGCCTCATTACTCGCCTCAAGCAGCAATTTAACCTGCTCCACAACGCCCTTCTGCCCCTTCCACCGCTCAACCTGACACTCAATCTTCAGCCTCAGCTCATCCGTCCACGCAACCGGGTTCTTGGGTATATGGCCCGCATTCGCAATCATAGCCGGGAGCAGGATATTCATCTGAAAACCGGGCATGGACATGTAACTTTTAAACTCTGCAAACGACTCATCCAGCTCGCGGAGTTCGGTCTCCATGGCGCGGAAGTCGGTAGCGAGGGTGGCGAGGTAGGCGAGTTGGCGGGTGGACATGGAGGCGGCGCGGCGCAGGAGGAGCAGCGTGTGTGTAGCGTCGTTTTCGACGTTTTCGAGCATCATGGTGTGTTCTTTGCCGGGACGGGCGAAGACGGGGTGGAGGAGGCTGAGGGACCATTTTATGTGGCGATCGGTTTTTGAGGCGAGGTTGAGAGAGGCGGCGAGGCGGGTGCGGCGGATTTGGCGGAGGCAGTCTTCTGTGTGGCTGAATGTGTAGTCTGAGTCGCATGTCTGGGAGGAGAGAATGTTAATTGACTTGCATGCATGGCTCTCTGTGTGTACCCGAAGGGGGAAAGGGCGAGGGCTTACCTTGTTTAGCATGAGGCGTAGTTCTCGTTCCGTCTTGAGGAAACGGACGAGCATGTCTTTCCAGGCTACGCGTATGAGGCCGCTGTGTAGGTTGATGTCGATGTCGAAGTGTATACGGTCGGTTTCTGTGGGAAAGTCGAGATCCAAGACAGCGTGGTCGAGCCGGATGCACCAGCGTAGTGTGCCGAATCCTTCTTCTGGCCTGCGCAGCTCGATTCGGTCCAGCGTGTTGATCCATTGCGTGTCTGCGTCTTCAATTGTGTGTCCCTGCCGCGCAGATGCCCCGCCGATGCCATGGAAATTGCGATACCACTCGTCGTCGATTCGGAAGATTGCGTGCGTACCGCTCCATACCGGTTTTCTCTCTTCTGATCCACGCCTTCCATCTTGTGCCTTTTCCAAATGCTGAAAGCGTGCCTCGAGTAGATTGATCTTTTCGTAGTGCTCATCGTCCAGTTCTTCCATGAGCCGCGAGTTCCTGGCCCCCATGTACCCTATCAACTCGGTCCTGCGGACATGGTGGTACAGCACCCGTCCGTCAATTGCATCGCGAAAGCCGCGGCACACTAGTCGCCAGTCGAGAACGTGATCAATGGGTACGTACTCGAGTATCTGCAGCAGTAGCTCGGCGGGGAGGTGCGCTAGCCTAGGCGTAGACGATCGATCTTGGCTTGAGTCGATGGAGCTAAGCAGCGCAGCGACATCGTCCTGGTTAAACCCGAGTTCCACGTGCCGCCGTAGGTACGAAGGGAGCGATCTGAAGTCCTCTGCGGGGGGAGAGGCGGAAGAAACGGTAACGGGCTGTTTGGCGCGCAACTGTGACATTGTGGAGATGCGGGGATGTCAATGGTTAGGGGATGGTGTGGAGTGGTTAGTGTGTTTTTAGGGCGAACACGAAGGCACGTGGTTGAGGCGATTGTGGCACGGTAGGGCGGAAGGCGGTGCTGACGTCGGAAGTAACACCATCGTCGAGATTGCGCATCTTGGAGAGACTTTTGTAGCTCTTTTTGTCGCGTCATTTCCTCAGCCACCCACGGAGGGTCATGCTGCGGCATCGGGCCTATGCATTGATCGGCCTTCAATAACCTTCATGGCCGACGGGTCTTTGGGACAACGAATATCCTGAACTATTGCTCCGTTTCTGGCGAACAGAGTTGGAGAGTGTTCTGTATCCGTGAGAATTCCTCCAACGATACAACATCAGGTGGGGACGATGATCGTACGGCCGTAGTAACGGTGGGGAGAATTTCTTGTTTTACCCTTGTGGTCGTGTTCTAACCCTTGGTGCCAAAACTCCGCGGATTGACATGCAGTCTAGATGCCATGCAGCGACCGACGAGGTTCGCGTATGGCCGGGAAGCCAAAGCCGACTTTACAGAGCCGAGACCGCTGTTTGATCCAAGTGGGGAGCATCTTCGGCCGAGCCATCCACGAAAGACCACGACTATGTGTACGGATATGGTCAACCGTTCAACATCATCTTTTGTTCAGCGTCTCCTTACCAGTTTCTATTGAAACCTATCCCCTGATACTACTCCGATATGGCGCCAGTGATCCGTCGACATGCCCGCGTAAGCAATGCTTCTGGGGATTTCTCAGACCGAGTTACAGCCATTGCGTCCCTCGTAAAGATGACATCGATTTCATGTCGGAGACTGGCTTTCCGAAATGAGCATTACGATGTATGGGACTGGGAAGCTCCGCAATAAGGAACAAATGATCTAAGCTCCCCTGTTGGAGAAAAAGCTCAACTATGCCATGTTTGTGAAAAGCTTCATCGACCGCTCTACGCCTGCCATAGAAGACGTAGCCACTCGTGGTCTCGAAATCTGCGTCAATGCTGGCGCTTCATTCACAGAGCTACTTGCACAGCTTGTGAATAAGACCAGCAAAGAAGTCTTTACCCCTTCAATGTAGCTTCCATCGAAGACGATATTGTGATAGGGACTGTAAAGAGCATGCTGAAGAAAGACAAGGGATTCAAGAGTCTCATGCACAACAAGTCTGTCGCAGAAACGGGATCCCCAATGAACAACGTCGACATCACAGACTTTGCAGGATGGTAAGCCGAGTACCACATTTACCTAGCCGGATTCCATTTCCGTGGGAATTTCCAATGGATCAAACAACAAATCTGATGCGATCTCGACTCAGACTTCATCAAGAAATTCGACGCCCTAAAACTCATGCAAAACGGCACGTCCCCAATCGACGCCCCACACCATACTATGAGTACCACCCCTCACTGCTCCCGCGATCCGCCGTGCAGCAATGCGTTCATCGCATCTAGGACGGCAGCGAAGCACGGTGGTTCAAAAATGACAAGGTAATCAATATTCCCCGAGCCCCTTCTGTCCGTGAATGCCCCCGCTAACAACCCTCGTACGAGACTACCTCGACTATTCCCCTCGAATAATTCGGCCCACCATGAGTATCCCCCTCGGCTCTATAGTCGGGCACTTGAGCGATCAGTGCTCATACACCAATGTCGGGATTTTAGTCCGCTGTTCGGATGAGTGGGAGTGGCTGCGCAGCTTGCTCACCGTCAAGGAGATCAAGTTACTGGGCTCGGAAGAGTCTAAAAGGAAGCCTTTCGATGGGCTCAAAATGTGGAACGTGTGGGCGGTGCACCGTTTGCTGCAAGAACATTTGGGTCACGGATATGATGCTTGTATTACGTATGATACGCCGGGCAACAATATTTGTGGGCGTTTGAGGGCAAAGCGTGCATGCTCGTGTGGAGTTTGTGTAGAGAAGTGTGCTATAGATTGGGGCTGGGGTTGGGGGTTGGGGGGGGGACGGTGAGTTCTGATAGGAAAGGAATGGTATGGCAGTATCTGCCGGCGTATGCACACTAATCCATTTTCTTTCAGTGACTTCATTATCATAGCGGCAGATTTCACAACGCAATATAGTGTGTATATTAAAATCTGTCATGGTTTGGGGTCTCTACTGCTCCTGCTTTTTACCTCCTTGTGACTACTTACTTTAGCGTGCTATGCCTATATAGGACTAGCATTGTTTGTTGTCACCTACCTACATATACTGTTTGTAGCCTCACACAATACAACCTCAGTTCAATCCTTCAATTCTTCCTGCACGCAATTCCCTACAAAATCACACGGTCAAGGTTATGGAGGTAAGTACTACCCTAGTAGGTGAAAACAAATAAATTGACTTGATAGCATATAGATGGAAAAATATTATTGCAAGTAACTAAATACAAAGTAGAGGTGGGGCGAGGGTGAGGTACGGGAAGAACGAGTATGGGGTTGGTTGCCAGGGGGCTTAGGGGTAACAGCTGTCTTCCCCCGATACACTTCTGGACACGGCTCTAGTAATCTCCATCGACAACGACGGTTATCAGCCGATGCAGCTCTCTATGCATTGCCAGTATTGGCCGCTAGAGACTGCAAGGCAACCAGCAAGGCCTATAAGAACAGCTGGAGTAGCAAGACCACTAGTCAAGGTTTCCGCTCCGAGAGCGGCCGCTGAACAACCTGCAACTGATCCAGCGTAAATGATCGAGCAAGCTGCGGCACATCTGGTGCATTTCGCCTGAGTTCCAGAGTTGCATTGAAGAAGCTTGCGGCGGGAAGAACTATCCCGTGTAACCTTCGCATTGTCGACTTCCTTTTGAATTTGTGCTCTCGCGGCAGGGCTATCGGATCCTTTTCCGCGTTTGACGAGAGACCCAGTGGCGTAGTTGGATTCGTCGAGAGCGTCGTGGACGATAGACTTCAGGCTCACGAAGAAGATTTCTTTGACATCTTCAGACCAGTCCTTTGCGCCTGGGTAATCAGTCCAGGCCTCGGCTTTGAAATCGGTGAGATTGACGTTCGCGTCCAGGCTCGTGATGTCGTTTATGGAAACCCCAAGACTGACTGCCAGATTGGAAAGACCGGCGGGTTCGGTAGCCAAAGTGTGCGCGGCACCGGATATGCTAAAAAGCGTGAGGGCGGTCAGGGAAGCTCGGAGCAGCATGTTGAATTTGGTGAGACTGGTGAGTTGGAAATGACAAGGTAAAGTACTGTGAGTATGTCTTGATGAGAGATGCTTCTCTATCGAGGGATGTACGTCGTCTTTATAATGCTCGCAAATGCTTTACTAACTACCTTCCTTTGACACTAAACTCTTTACATGGCCTGGTAGAATTGTATATAGATTTCAAGACTCGGTGAGCATTCTTCCTGTCTGTCTAACTTTGGGCCTAAAGATTGGCGGTCTGCCTAGTGCTAGCAACTGGCAATAATCTGTGAGATATTCCAGTAATTACATCACTCAGGTGTAGTCTCGGAGCTCGGGAAAGCTCCTCTGTCTAGCAGTAATGGGAATAACAAGCCCGAGTAGACCGCCTCGGTCACTACCTACCTAGGCATCAATTATATCGACCCCTATTAGTCAAACCGGCCGCTTCCAATCACAGTAGCCACTATCAATTACACTAGCCGCTAACAATCATACTAGCCACCTTTTTCCGACTACAAGGAATGTTGTACTGTTGTCCGAGCTCAAATTGTCGTAGAGTTGTACTGTTGTACGAATCCACATGTAAGACCGATTTTAGGGTAATCTTGCCTTGTTGCAATCACGGAGTTATTATTAAGAAGAGCGGGCTTGGCATGGTAAGCCTCTAGCCTACATTTGTGTAACATTGTTCGAATAGTGCTTAATCGCTCGAGCACCACGAACGCGTCAATGGATCACACGAGCTATCATGAATCTCTTCGGCTACTCTCTCAATCAGAATGGCCACTAGCTGGAATAAAACGGACCGGGTGAATACCAAGCAAGCAAGAGTAGACCCCCTTAAAAGATAAGAGCGTAGATGTCACGAAGTCAATGAGAGAAAAGAGACATATAAAGTCTGGTCTTGTTCCCACACAATAGTATCTCTATCCAACAACATCACATCCGCTTTCCACATCATACCTTCGAATCCGATTTCTACACCGAGACGTCTTCACCATCATACACTCGATTTCGTCCCAACAAATCCCATCAGTGCGTTATTCTTCAAGTGCTCTCCATTGATTCTAACGTGTAGCAGAAATGAAGCTCGCCCTCATCGCCACCGCTCTGGTGTACGCCATGCCTGCCTTTGCTAGGGTCGAATTTTCGACCCTTATTTGCAAGATGGATATTGGGCAAACACCTGGCACGGAAGCTATTGGTGCAAGCTTGTACTCTCACCTTTGCCTCAATTCTACAAATGTGAACACTCCCAGGCTCCCCAGATTTCAGTCAACCAGTATGTTGGTGGCTGCACCGGGTGCCCTACAGCGGCTTTTGCCAACGCGGGTAGCAGTCTCGGAGGCTGCCTCATCACCGCGAATTAGGACGAGTTCTTTTCGCAATCCAAGCCGATAGAATAATGTGGCCAATCTTCATTACAGACATTCGTCCAACTACCGCTCCTGTCATCCTCTCGGTCTCCTGTTCTAGCGGTAGCTATTGGAGATAGCTCTGTAGCCCATGTAATCTAATCCCTCTAATTCTTTATCTCTAAGACCTTGTTAAATTTGCCGCGTGACAGACTCTTGTGATGATCCCGCCTTTCTCAGGCTGCTCGTAGCGGCACTCTCGCGTCGTTCTTGGACTTCTGCTGAATGCGTCGTGCTCCATTTTTTTCTTTTTCTTTTTGACAGCGAGAAGGGCCAGCAAAGAATCACATGTCCCCTAACTCTTCTCTGTTCTTAGAATAGCAGATGACTTCCGTAGTATGCGCATGGCACATGCATGCATAGTCGAAATTTTTCACACCCACCGAGCAAGAGCCATTCCATTGTCGTGTGGCGACTGTCGACAACGTGGACACCATGCGATTTCCTGACACAACGTTTTATGTTATAGCAAACGCAGAGAGGAGTATAACCATAAAGAGTCTTTTGGGGGAAAGCGAAAACATGCGGCCAAATGGAATATGCTGTTTGTTCCAAACAAGAAAGCAGGCATCTCCCCCAATAGACATTTGCTTTCAAGTCTCGGTATTTCAATCCTCACCAGGACAGATCGTTCCATAATCCCATCTTGTGAGCTTTTCGTCGGCAGAGAGGAGGATAGGATGTGGCTGCGACAAATCCGAGTTTACGCAAAAAGTAAGAAATAAATGCGAGGATGAGAAGGGAGAACAGAGCAGCCGAAATTGGATATTCACAACTCTTCTGGCTTGGACAGCGCGCAGCGGCAGCCATATCAAGGAGGCTTTCTAGTTTAAGACAGGACGGCAGAGCTTTGTATCAAACATGTGCCATAACAAAAACCTATTTCCCCAAGTTTCCATGGGATCAGGCGACTACATGGCGTTCTGGGTCTTTCGATTTCGCTTCGCCTAGTCGTATATATTTTCCCCGCCAGCGAGTCTGCAACATATAATGTAGAAAGTTGGATTTTAGAAAGCTGATGCATATGCGCCAACCATATCTTTTTTTCTTCCCGCCAAGACAAGGAGGAAGACATGTGTTGAAGTTAGAGTAATTTTTTAAAAATGAACACTTAGGATTTGGATTCTACGAGAAATCAAACACAAAGGCGTATGCGAAAGGGTTTTTTACTCCACAGAGACATGAACGAGAACGCCACAGAATGCTGGCGTTATGCTTTCGTATATTTTGGGGTTGGATAGAGTGGCAGAGACCAGAACATGTAACTGCGTAAGCAGTGTCGGTCGGAGGCTGCGGATCAACAATTGTATTGCTTTCTGTTGTCGTGTTGTGATGATCGTGTACAGGAGCTCTCAGCTCTGAGGTAAGTGCACTTGCCCACCGGGCGGTACCTGCTACAACAAAATATCATGTGAATTCACCAACATGGTTACAGAACATGAACCTGCATGTTGCGATTTTTCGAATGAGGGAATATCACAGTGAAACCAGGTTGAAGTGTTGGGCGATGGAGAAAGAGAAGTAAGACATGGTTTGTGATAGAGCGGGTTTTTTTTTCGCAAAATGCCTTTTGGCGGAATGTTTTAGATGTATTGGAGAGGAAGAAGGTCGTAGACTAGCAGAGCAGTACTACTTATACCCGACAGTTGGACACGTGACACAAAGAAAAATCAATGAGACTGCGGGCATGCGACCAGCTGTTGCGATGATCGCCATCCCCCCCAGGCGGCTCATAGCCGCGCGCTCGCATTGATTTGGGAGGTTTGCTGGATCAGGCACCCGTTGAAGAAGTTTGCGATACCGCCAAAGTCCTCCAGAGTCGTGACTTTCGATACATCTACATCTTGTTAGCAATGGGTCTTTCGCAGCAGCAGGAAGTCATATCAAGGAACGTACATTGATCTGGCCTTACAATGATCACTACACCAACGCTGGGGTCTACGCCGTACTTCTCGTACGCATGACCGTGGCCTGAGTTGTAGTGCTCGTCGTCGACGTAGGACTTGTGCAAATCTATAGCGATGGTCAGTGTTTTTAACGCCAGTGCTATGTATCTTGAGCTCACCTCTAATGCCCCATCCTCCGCTTGGAGGCCAGAAGTAGTCGGGTATGAGCTCTTGCTTCGTGTCCTTGAACTTGCTGCTCAAGACAAGTATGGGCTCGATGACACTATCAAGATGTTTCGATGCCGGCGTATAACGGCGCGCGACAGAATCGAGGGCATTGGCGAGCTAACATTCGTCAATAACAAAGACCTCGTAGAGTGTGATGCAGCGCAATTTACCTTCTGCAACCGCCCCTGCTGCTCCGACTGATTGAGATCACCGGAAAACACGACGACCCTCCATCGCCCATCACTCTTCATCACACTCTGCAACTGCACAGCCTTGCAATCGCAGAATCGTATCACTTGCGCACTGGGAAACCTCATGCCAACCGTCACAGCCGTGGCTCCGCTCTCTTCTGGTTTCACCAGCTGGGTAAGAAGCGGGTCTTCATACCTCGCCGTAAAGCCCGCCATGTACTTCCCACTCTTGTTAAAGTGATCTGCAAACTCGCCGTCGTATTTCTCTTCCCTGGTAAATAGCTGCGCTAACTCCCTGTCGAAAGCGATAAGGTCCGCTGCCGTCTTGCTGCGTTCTGTGACGTATGTTTGGATGAGGGAGGGAGGGGAAAGACCAGAGAGGACGGAGCCGAGCTTCCAACCGATGTTGTAGCCGTCTTGAAGGGACACATTCATGCCCTGGCCGGCTTTGGGCGAATGTGTGTGGCATGCATCACCGGTCAGGAAGACGCGGTTGGAAGCGTGGAAGGCAGATGCTAATCGTTGCCCGATGCTATAGGCACTCCACCAGAAGACTTCCGCAAAGTCCATTGTATATGGTGCGAAGATCTGCTTGGCTTGAGTTTGCAGATCTTCTAACTTGACTTCTTTGGGTTGTACGCCGGTGGGCAGTTGGATGTAGAAGCGTGCTAGTTGACCTCCTTCGCGCGGAATGATGATCAGATTGCCCGACTTACTGTGAATCGTGCATTTGCGTCGGATGTCAGGAAAGTTTGTGAGGGGGTAGACGTCCATTACGCCCCAAACGCTGTCCGAAGTGTCACCGAGCATGCGGATGTCGAGGGCTTTGCGGATTGTGGAATGGGCGCCGTCGCAGCCTATGACGTATTTCGCATCCCATACATCCTTCTTTCCGTCCTTCTCGGCGATAACTTTGATGCAGTGTGCGTTTTGGTCGTCTTTCTTGCTCTCATCGATTTTCAAGCTCTTGACAGCCCATCCGTACTCTATGCCGTTGCTCGTCCCCTCCTTCCACCTTCCCTGTCCTTTCAGTATGCTTTCCATTTTCCCCAGCATCAGACCATTGATTCGGGCCTGGTTTAGTATGACGTGAGGGAGATGGCTCAATTCTTTCTCTGTATCGATGGTTCTGCTCTTCCTCTTGATGCCACGTTGCCCCCCGTCATGCCTGTCATCAACACCCCAAAAGCAAACTTCCAATACATGATAAGCTTCTCGCAACAGATCTTCTGACAAACCAAACGACTCGTAGATTTCTACCGTACGCACTTGCACACCGTCGGCTTGGCCAATATCAAGAGGGCCTGCACGCCGTTCGAGCATCGTAAAGGGAATGCCGTAAATGGCAAGCCATGTGGCTGCAAAGATGCCTGCGGAACCAGAGCCTGCTATCAAAACGTCGGTTTTGGGCATCGTGCTGATGTTGATGACTTTCAAATTCCGAGAATGACAAGTAAGCACTCAAAATAGCAAGGTAGACCGACGAAGAACAGAAAGCTCAGAACAAAGGCAGTCGGACGCACGTAAACTCTTATAGAAACCAGGTCTGCAGAAACACGACGAATCGCATGCTACGGGAAAAGTTTAATAAAAGGGATCACATGGTAGGTCGTAGGCAAAGACACCGACAATTCGCAATCGGGCATGTGTCGATGCCGAAAGCAATGTCCGAAGGTGCATCGGTCGTGATGCGGGGGGAACAGTTGATCCCGATCACTAGCGTATTTCTGACTGGGTAAAACCCGGGGGTAGCAGCCGAATCAAACGACTCGTGGGCGAAATTCTACGGTAAAGAGGAAGAAGACATTTCCAGTGAGCATTCTCGGTCGAAACCTGGAGAAGCTTACTTGGCGTCGGCTACCAGACGGGTGGATCTTACAGCCGGAACGTTTCCGTCTGCCGTCTGCCGTTGTCGTGTCCGTTCTCATCTACCGTCGGAAACACGTAAGAAACAACGTGCATGAAGTGCTTGGCATCGATTCAAATGTTAGTATTACTATATAGGTGCTAATAACGTCATAAACCATCAGTGTGTGGAGCGCGAGTGCTTTCCTGGCCCATTCCTCCCCTGTTACACTCAAAGCCGCAATCGCAAATTCAAAAACGCTATAACAGTGCGGGTAAGCCTTTTGCCGAAGCAGATGTGCGCCGCGAACTCCGTTTCATGCCGAGAATAGTAGTGGGAATCAATGCAAAACGTAGGTCATCCGAAGGTAAAAGCAGAAAGGACTGGACGGCAAGCTAATAGCCAACAGCAGAGTAGTGCGAGTGGCGCGTATGGGGCTGCTGGTACAGCGACGGCGTATAGTCGGAGTCTTGATACATGGTACCACGCTTGTCGTCCTCGGGGTATTGCTCCTTGATCTCCCAGTTGTGTTGCTTGACGCCGACGGAAAATTCGAGATCTTCGCGGGTGATGGAGTCCCAGTACTGCATGGATGTTAGTGAAGCTGGCGCAACAAGCGCTGATATATGACATACCTTGTAGACCATCATGACAGCAAGCAGGTTGCAGATGGTGGCAAAGAAAAGGCCGTCCAGGTAGTGCTGCACACCGTCGCAGATGGTGTCGCTGAAGACGTACAGAATGACTTGGCCAATGACAAAGAAGAAGACGCCAAAGGTGATGTCACCGAGTGGCCAGCGGTCTTCCAGTGTCCCGACGACGAGAATGATCTGGCTGACGAGGTAGATGAACAGGCAGATGGCGTTGACAATGTAGGTGACGACGAAGATGCCGACAGGATTCTTAGGGTCTAGTCCTGCCCAGCCCTTGAAAGTCAGAAGATTAACCGCACCGCCCACGAGGAACATTGTGAGCGAGCAGAGGCGCAGCAGCCAAACAGAAAGGGTAGTGCCGTCTTCGTAAAGCTGAAAACCGACGAAACCGTTGATCAAAAGACTTGTGCATAGCGCGGATACAAGGCCATTCTGGGCGGCGGCGATGTAAGGGTACGGGGCAGAGCCGGGCGCAGCAACGCCTGCATCGAGGACGAGGGATACGATGGTAAGGAGCAAGTAGATGTAGAAGAAGGTAGTGATCTCCTTGCGGCCTATTGTGCATTAGAACATGTGCTTTTAGACGTTTGGATTGTATTTCGCCGACGCACCGACAGCAGTAAACTTGGAGCGCACATGTATAATCATGACTACGGTCATCACTAGGGCCAAAATGTGCATGAAGTCGTTGGCCACCTCGAAGATGAGGGTATTCGCGATTTCAATTGTCCTGGCATAGCACTTTGTCTGGATGCCCACGCCATTATTGATGTCCTGGTGACCGACGAGGGCGCATAGTGGTATCGCTGCCTTTTCGCATATGCTCTGGAAATCACCGAAGCCCATTGTCGCTGGGTTTGAGATGTCGGGCGTCGGGCGTCGCTCGGGTAACGGCGGATTCGAGCTCGAGGCTGCAGCTTTGCGGGACGCAGGTGTGGATGTGGTGTAGACAAGATGTATCGGTAGCGAGGGGAAGCGCAGACGGCTAGCGAGTGAAGGTCCGCAGTAAACAGCAACGAGAGAAGTCGCAGTGGGGTGCGACGTGGGTCAGGGATACTACGGGGGCGCGGTTGCCAGGAGTGAATGCACCTGTTGACCCTTCCCGCTCTCCACTGGCGCCGCATAGAGGCCCGGGCTAGCACCATCCGAGACTAGCCCTGTGCTATTTCCGGAATTACGTCTCCACTTTGGGAAGCAACACCACAACCCACACATACGATATCGTCGCCATCGCCCGTATTGTTCGTGCAGTTGACCATTGCTCCTGGAATACTTGTCGTTGGAAGCTACCAAAATGATCCCGGAAGTCTCTTACCAGACCTGCGACCTGCCGCTTGCAATTAATCCTGCATAACAAACGATATTTTCGGTGCACGCCTAGAACTCCAATCACAACACCATTCTCTACCAAATACACTTTCTTATATCATGGCCAATCAAGCATCTGATACGTCAGTTGATCAAGGACCGGACGTTACTGATTACGCTGCCCTCCTTGCAAAATATGACCAAGCACTCACATATGAGGACCGACATGCTGAATCACTACGCCAC
Source organism: Stemphylium beticola (assembly GCA_029100535.1). Classification (NCBI taxonomy): domain Eukaryota; kingdom Fungi; phylum Ascomycota; class Dothideomycetes; order Pleosporales; family Pleosporaceae; genus Stemphylium; species Stemphylium beticola. Next base: position 14,864 of record JARBXR010000054.1, on the reverse strand, counting down.
CAACTTCAGAACGCCAACTTTGTTGACGAGAAAGCCAAAGACTTTCTGGCCATGTCCTTGTCTGTCGCCCTCGAGCAGCACGACAAGATTCTTGCTCGCAAAAGTTCCATATTTCCCATCGATTCCGTCAATTTCCACTTTACCAAGTCAATCAACGATGCACAGGTGTAGTACATCGGCCATGTCATGGTGCGACGGGGTTTCGGATCTTCTTATGCCATACTCACGGGGGAGCGCAAGTTAAACGAACGGGAATCCTTCCGGTCGATTCTCAAGCTGATGAAAGGCTACACTCCCCACGCCATGATGGGCAAGGACACAAGATCGCATATTCTGCCGCCGGTACCCCCCTCCCCCCTCGCCCAAAGCAAGGAAGGAGATGAAGACTTGTATGTAGAGGAACACCAGAAGAAGGGCAAAGAAGAGGCTGGCGAAAACGAGGGGAGTGGACACATGGCGAATAATGAGCGCGCATACGAGGATCAGGATATGGAAGACATTGAGCAAACTGATCCTGATGAGAATATGCGAAGCTTCGAGGAAGAGGGGATGGAGCATGAGGGCATAGAATGGGATCAAGAAGTAGACATCAAGGCACATGCTGAAGCATACGAGGGTGGTAACATGGAGGCACACGCGGATGTTTGTGATGACGCATACGAGAAGGCATGCAGCAAAGAACCCAAGAAGGCACGCAGGAAAGCAGACGAGGAAGCAGTCGAAAGCTCACCCCGCTGGGACGATAGTCTTAAGAGTTTCTACAATCCCGATGAGGGCCCGATAACAAAAGAGAGGCTGAGAGAAATAGAGAACTTGAAGTTGGACATACCACGGGATCAGGCGCATACAGCTGAGAACGCTGGCCTCGACTGGTAGTTCTACTATCCGAAATTACCATGTTGGTTTCGAGCTGTATATCTCGATGGTGCCTTTCACTAGTGCCCAAAACGTGCATACCCTCGCATTCACCGACGTTTGGGCGGGCACGATTGACCTCCAGTCACTTGTAGTTCCCGCTTGCACTACTAATTTCAATTACTCCTCTCCACGATCCGCTGCTCACCCGACCCGCAAAGCCGATTAACCCATATTCTCAACTGCAATTTCTGACCGTCAAGCCATCTCTCTAACAGCGCCCACAGTCCTACCGCTCACCATGTTTGAACGACCAAATTTCCCCCTCCTGTCTCAGGCGTCCGATGAAGCACTCGAGAACCTTTACAAGTTCAAGATGCAAAACGCGCTACAAGTCACCACTGGGATCCCAAGCCACCCGCCGTCACAGCCACCTCCCCGCCAGCGATCTGCGCATGTGCCGCCTGCTAATAGTTTCCTGTCACCACCGCGCCCGCGCAAGGCACCAGCGCCCTTGAATGTCCATCCCTACGATGTATTCGACGCTGAGTTCATACGCCACAACCAGCAGCAGCAGCGAGACGCTAGATACCTGTACCCGCCAACGAGCCATATGCCCACTCTCGTATCACAGCCACCACCACCTTACCCATACGTTCCAAAAATATATCCAGAGCCGTTGACCTGCATCACGCGCGAAATGGTCTTCGATCGCGTGTACCTTCTCCTCCTCGAGAATCTAGCCAAGCGGACCAACAACACGCATCTACTCATTCACATCAGTAGTACGTGTCACCCTCGCTCACTTCCATCGTACCGCGCTAACAAAAATGGTTTAGATGGCATCACGGACAGCATCATCCGTGCTGGTCACAAGGGGGCCTTCGGACCTGATGGCCTTTCTTCTCTCACTGATATCTTTGTTTGCATCGGGCATCGGGGTAGACAGCATTACATGTGTCTTGCGACGCGCGGGGTTGGCGTTGTCTATGAGTTCCTCACGGGTGAGCTTTGCGAGCATGATGGAAAGGATCCGATGCGCGATCGGGGGATGATGCAGCGGTGTAGAGAAGGGTTTCATGAGGCGACTGTGAAGGTGTATATGAGAGATAGTACTCAGTCACGTAGGGTCTAGATGCGGCAGTGGGATTTGGGAGCTGCGTATTTGCCGGGCCTGGGCCTGGGGTCGGTTGAGGCAATTGTGTTGGTCGATGTTATCGCTGAGTATGGTACATTAGCTAGGTTGGATTGTGGTTTCCTTCTTTAACTATGTTTAAGACAGAAGCATTAGTGTATCATGTCTCCCAGCACTTTTCCTTGGCACGGGAATGTCTTGTTACATATCTGCACTCGTCATGAGCTCCATTAAGATGTCGACTTCAAGAATATCGAATACCAGTACACGGGATCTGATATGGTCCGCAAATCTCTGCAGGCGAAGACAGCGAAGAGGAGGTCAGCGCTGAGCGGAAGCGCGCGAAAGGGGTGATTTAGCATTGTAGGTTTAGTGTGGTTGTGGCTTGCATTTTTGGACATGCGATTGAGCGATAACATCGTTCCAACCGGGTTTCAGTAGAAATAGTGCCTGTAGTAGCACAAGGCCTTCACCTTCACTTCATCGGAAGGAGGTACACGCAGCGGTAATGAGCTTCAACCTATTTTGTCAAAGTAAGCGAAAGCTGAAGTCAGTTTGCAGCCATATACAACGTGAGCATTTCTCTCACTCCTACCAGTCCCGCTCCGACCATTCGATTCCCACTACGCTGCCTACATCTATAGCTAACAAATCGAAAAGAACACAACCTTTGCGATAGCGAGATGAGAGATTCCACTCCCCAAACCAACAGGAAGATGCTACACGGACTTCGGACGCCGCCACCTTCACCGGAGGTTGCGAGGGAAAGTACATTGCGCAGTCGTCTTCAACAGTTGCTCGATGAGCTGCCCCGAGACTTACCGACGTACTACCACGAGCAGCTTCTTAGTGAGTTCACGAAACTTGATTCATACATGCACTAACATCCGTGTTAGATGAAGTCTGTTTTCTCCTCCAGAGCCCGCTCTTCCTCTTCGCCATCAGTCCACGTCTTCGCAGCATGGAGCTGTCATCAGAGTCACCGGCTGCTGGCATTATTATACCCCAGTCGCTGCATGAAGGAAAAATATGCGACAACATCTATCGCGGAACGGAGGCTGAATCGGATGCGAAGAAGCTAGGCATAGAGATCAAATGGGATGACGACAGCTGGGTGACGCGGCTACTCTACGGCGAAAGCACACTTATCGAGGGACGAGAATATAATGCAACAGAGAAGTCGGGGTTCGCTCAAAGCTTCCATTGGTTCTGCGAGGAGGCGACATTTTTATGCTGCGAGTTCCGCGCTCGTGAACACGCCGCTGCGGTTTCTTCGGGTTCAGCAGTTGATGGAGGACCGATGGAGACGAATGGGGTCCAGACGCGAGCTGCGGCTGGGGACAAGAAGAAGCGGCGTCTGGTGAAATTGAAAATTAGACTCAACACGGCACGTGGGAGGTCGGTACGCGTGATGAGGCGGAGAAGGTGAGACGGTGAGAGCATTTACCCAGATCGAGGACGACTGGGAGGCGTAACGCACGGCTGAGGAGATTTTGGAGAAGCTGGTCTGCTTGTACACAGTCTCTGGAACGAAGTCAAGGCACCAATAACCTCAATTTATGTCACAATTGCACAGCTTCCCGAGGGCGGTGATACAAATATCGTATGAAAGCCACATTGTGTCGATAGTGTCATTCTCCACAGCTGCATCCGCTGGTTGCACGGCGGCTCCACTGCCGGAGTTCAGCCGCGCGTAGGCGCTCTGACCAGACTGCCGCGCGCCAATAAGTCACGTGTGCGCTAGTTTTGCCAAGCTCACGGCGTCTATATCAACCCGCCTACCACTGTCCCTTCGACAATCTTTAGCTCTGTAGGTTATCCTGACCCTACCTCTACTGTCGAGCTCGCATGGTGGGTATTCTTTTGATCCATTGCTAACGTGTCTAAGCTTTGCCTTTTGGCTTAGATCAAGTGTAGTATCTGTTCTTTTCAGTTTAATCTCTGGTAAGCTCCAATCGACTCTATCTAAAGACAACGCGCTAACGGCAAGAAGAAACGCTTCCAAGGAAGCATTCAAGATTATTCTTGTTTTTGAAACCGGCTGATGGCTCACTGGGCTTGCTCATACTCCTCGGCACAGTGTCGCTAGTGTAAGTTCACATCTCTTATACAGAATCCCTACCTAGATACTGACCATTTATAGATTGCACTACCTCTAGCTGACGCGACCATCTTTTTCATTGAGACTTCTGGCTTGCCAGTCGCTTGAAGAAGAAGTTTTGTAAGTGTGCAGTGTTTGTGTCGTGCGTTGAGTTTTCCATGCGACATCTCACACTTGCATCATTTGCGGTGACAGTAGTGGTGATGAAAATGATAACGTCGCTTCGAGGCAGCCTCAGACGAGGTGAGAGATGTAAGACATTACAATGGCTCTTGCCTCCTGTTATAGGAAGGCAGGTCCGAGGCCTAGATGCGATAGCGTTAGCCAGAGACGGTGCCAATACCATCGCAATAAGTACGCGTCACCTATGTCGCACTACCTTGAACCGATACGACCTTTTTTCATCGAGACTTCTAGCTCGCTAGTTTCTTGTGGAGGATCGGTCTTTGGCTTCGCAGTTGCTGGGTGATACCATTGATGAATTGGCGTGGAGAGGGGAGGCGCGCTTCAGCCCTACAAGGTATACGCTGACGACCTTGACAAAAACTGTTGAGACGTCTCTAGGTTCGCACTACCTTCTCGGCTTACGTCCACGGACTACATTGTTGGCGGCGATACCTATTAGGCCCGGAATCTGGGTACGAAATTTTACTTTTCGCTTTTGTTGCGACTCCAGGCAATTATCGCAATTTGGTTTTTGAGGCTCCCGCGTAAATCATACTCGTTAACGGCGATGAGCTGACTCCCGGGAACGTGACGCGGAAATGGCTCCAATTTGCTCTGTACACCACCAATCTGTGCGTCGCTGGGGCTCCGATCAAGATATATAGGGGTGAGCACGCGTTCGGACACGCCACGCGACCGCATCCGCGGGAGCGAGCAATGCTCGACATCGTGTCGGTGTCACAAATCTCAGCTCTTAAGCATCGACCGAAGTCTTGATGTGGTTGGAAATGAAACAGCTTTCATCGCGTCACTCTAGAAGCAGGAACTGCTCTGCAAAGAGTTCTTGCAGCCATATCCTAAGAATGGCTATTCTAACACTCCATCGCGCACTCATTCGCATACAGAATTGCGCCATCCCATCCCCATACATCATTGCACTTGGCCGGTTCTTAGTGTTTGAGGTGGCTGTTTTAGAAACATAGCTACTCGATTACAGAGGGGAACGAAACAAAAAGATGCGAGTCTGAGATGGAACAAGATCTGCATTTGACAGAATGAGTATAGTTCGTTGTCGACTTATCTCTCGAATTGGGAGACGTGGCGATGCGCCGAATACAAAACAACTTTCACTCCAACCAAATATCCTTCCGTTGTTGGTTGTTCGTCAGGAAGTTGAAAGTTCGCTCATCTAAATCGCGAAACTGCAGCGCTCCGATCCGCCGATATACGCTTGCGATCTTTCCTTCCATTTTCATGGCCCTCTCTGACTGCTGCAACATCAGTTTCTCGAAGGCATTTAGGCGCCACTCTTGTTCTCGGGATGGCTTTACACCTGCTATTGAGCTCTTGTGTTCATGGTAGAGCTGCTCCTGGTGGGAGAACCAGGCGGAGTGTGTGATGAGGAGAAGCCCTATACCTGAGTACGTCTGAGAAGCTTCGGAGGAAGAAGGCCAGGTTGACTGTGGGCCAAGAGCGTTTTGCAAAGTTGGCGATGCAGCGAGAATAATGAATGCGCATTGTTGTGGATCATTGTTCGTAGTCGCTAGTGGAGTGTCGGGAAAGGCATCCATCCTGATGGCTTCGCCACAGGTTTCGCTCGGGATTTGAAGATGGTACTTGTCCTCTTGCACAGTTACCAGTCGTCCAAAATTGATGTTGGTATTTAGTGCTAATGATCTGCTCTCCAACAGAGGCTCTTTATCACTTTGCCTGGTATCTTCTTTGACGGTGAATTTGACAACGGCTCTAGTATGATCTGTGACTTTGTATGATCGTATCGCGAGTCGGTGTTGAGGCACAACAGAGCCTTTAACACTCGCCCATGACCAGCTAGGGATTTTGGCATCAAGCTCCGGAATTCTCTCACATGATTTAGTATTTCGCATTCTCCAGGCCATTTGCTCCTCGAGCGCGTGAGCCCACATACCCACAGCGTATTCCTCCCCCATGAAATCGCGCAGCAACTTTGCGATACTCCAGATTGCAACGGTTTTGTCATTTTGATTGGTTAGATCGCATTCCGTGTAGTTTTGCACCGCGGACATCCAGAAAGTGTACGAGCTTTCGTTGTCGTTGACACCACTTAAGACGTTAGAAGGGACCGTGCTTTTGACTAGCCGTCCTCTCCAATGTCGATCCGTGCTCGCTTTATGGTCGAGGGGATGGGGTAGGCCGCTTGGGAAGACCTCACAGGCTGAGAGCGTACCACAGTCCCAAAAGATCTGATGTCTCGTGAAGTGGAGGAGGCGAGGAGAGAGGATGCGTTCTTTTGGTTTGCTCAAAGTTAGCTTCTGGTTAATCGAGATAGTCTAGCAGACGGGAGGCCAAAGAGGGGCGATGGACTCTACTTACCTTGGAAGACCCATCCACGAGAATATATGGAAGAGCTCAAAAGCTCTTTTTCCCAAAAGTCCGCCGGGACAATCGTCCAAGTCTTCTCTCCCAAGTGCTGAGCCGCATTAGTACCCTGGTATTTTGCTGGAATGATTTCATGAGGTATGCGTTTCCTGAAGAGGCCACCATATGCATGCTTTGAGTCCGCTGCAACAATGTTACAGTACGAGTATCGATACACTTTATGCATGAGACTCGCCTCTTCCGCAAAGTCACCGAACGGTTTCTGCACAATGGCGAGACTATCGATCCAGATGTACCGCACCTTCAAGAAGCGCGTCACTTGTATTGCTTCTTGGAAGTTGGGTGGAAGCTCGTCTAGGGTAATGCCTGTTATCAGATGCTTTGCCATGTTCCATACGGTGGTGATGAGAAACAACCTCTCTCCTGATCCCCACGCGTGGCTCAACGTGCAGTAAGGGCCCTTAGCTTTTGTTGTTTTCGTATCTACTAAGCGGACAATACTGTCATCTCCAGTGTCAACATCTAATAATCGTGTCGGTAGGAAGGAATTGGAGCGCTGAGCGTGCCAGGATTCACTGCAGCCTTGATGATCTCGCATGCAAGTCTCCATCCATCTGTTGATTTGAGTCCCTCCGCTTTCTTCTGGATCTGTTGATTGTTGCAAATCCTCAGGCGCAGGCATATACAGATCGGCTCCTGGTAGAAATCGAAAAGACTTGGTTGAAAGTATTGGATGAGAAGACCAAAACCGTAACATCATCGATCCTCTGAGCTCTCTGCCGCGCGGTAGTGCTCGAAGTGTCCAGTGATACAATGGCCACTTTTCGGTGTTCAATGAGGAGTCTCCCATGTTGACGTAGAGCGAGGAACAAAATGTGCATTGACTTAAATCAGCATCTGCACCATCGATGGAAATACGATGTTGGCCAGAGGATGCAGCGGACTCTAATATATTGCTGACGCAAAAGTCGCACAATCGCATTGGCGACCGAGTTGCTGCCATATCCGTTTGCGTGACTTTCCTTTCGGGTATATGGTCCGGAAGAATAGCCTGAGCCGTTTTTGGTACATGTTCGGTGCTGTTTAGCTGAGGTGGGGACTGGACAAGTTTCTCGTCCTTGCTGAGGAACAATGCCCTATCAAATCTACCGTCAAGCTCACGGATGCCAAGACCGTTTTCGAGGCTCATGAACGGGGTTGGGGGAGGCCTTTCGCTTGCTAATGAGTCGAAGGTACTTCCAAAGAGATCAGGTGTTTCGATTGGTGAGATCTCTTGGTATCGCTCTGGTGTGACGGCACCATACCTTCCCTCTGCGGTAGGACTAACCTGGCGACTCGCCCATGCCAGTGAGTCATTGTACTTCTCTTGAACATATAGAGAAAACGCGGGTTTGCAACAAATATCCACTCTTCGGTTTTGGAAGCGCGCCTCGATAAGCCATCCATTTGCTGCAGTCAAGACGTCTTCAACAGATCTAGGGTAATCTAAATTCCCACATGTGCTTTGAGCGAGGCGTACACACTCTTCAAGTTCTTCTAGAAGAATACCATGCCGATGATCTGCAGCGGCAGCAATCGCAAGTAGTGGCGGCAAGCGTTGAGGCTTCGGTTTACGTTCTATGAAATTCATCTCTGTGTCGAAATAAGCAATGACATCCCTGGGCAGCCTGTCGTCGACTCTATCTACGCTGAAAGTGGAGATTAGGTCACCAGCAAAGACCTCTTCCAGGTATAGTAATGCAAGTGTTAAGTTGCCACTGGCTTTGGACTTGATGTAGGTGACGAGCCGATTCGCGATCTCTAGTTGGATGTCGGGATAGTGCATGCTCAGTCTCTTTCCGAGCAGACGCTCGATGTCAAAATCGCCCAACTTGATACTGACGTGTTGATAGGTCTCCCTGAAACCATTTGCTGGGCATTTGTGGTATTGCTCTAGGTGTTCCTTCTTTTTACAGTCGTAACACAGATCGAACTCGTTGCAACTCAGACATTCCCACCAAAGCTCGATGTACATCTGCCCGCATTCATCGCATTTTCTATCGAGAGATGTGGAGAGGACTGGAACTCTCCGAGTCGTCATCACCTTAAAGTTTCTGAGCTTCAAAGTGGAGAAGTGTGCATCCACAGCCGACTGTAAAGCTTCGTTGATGCGATCATATCCATCGAGGATAAGAAATTTGCAAGCACCGGAGGCGACGCCACTCAAAGCTTCGATCAGCTTTTGGATCCGCTCAGCTCCCGATTTCCCAGAGTGACAAGCAAGCTGATATGCGTCATAGGCTGCATCAGGCTCGGCGTCAAATTCAGAATAAATGAGATGGAAAAGATCCTCGACAAAATCCAAAGACGTTGACCACACATGTTGGGTGATGGAAACCGATACGACAGCCGTTCTTTTCCCATTTATGCTATATGGCAGATGATTTGCAGTGAAAGCGGCCACAGTCGTCTGTCATGATAAGCGGTGCGCTCTGCTAGATTCCCAGGAACTCACTTTGCCACACCCAGGCTCTCCATAGCAGTGCAATTGCCAGGATCTACTACCTGAAGACCATGCGCAGAAGGCTGGGGAACCAAAAAACTTGTCGAATAGGGTGTGATCGTATTCGGTGCTATGAATTATGTTCCGGCTCAAGGCTGAATGTGGTACATGAGTTTGCCGCGCGAAAGGATCTGGAACGACTTCAGCGGCGTCGTCCGACATTTTCACAGGCGCCACGAGATTGCAAACGCTTTCACAAGGTAGTTGTCATTCATTCATTCATCACTGTTTCTTGAAGATTGCGATATTGCTTTTGGGGGTCAGGACGAACGGGGTGTTTCAGTGGATCGGTCCCCAGTTGCATCGGCGTCGGCGCATCTGGCTTATGTCACGCAGCCGGTCAATTAAGGTGGCACGTCATCCACGAATAGGCCTACCAACTTTGTGTCAGCCTGGGTGTCTGACAATGCAACGCTGCACTGGCCGGCTGTAAACAGCACTTTCTGATTCGACACAAAGACCTGCCCAGTCCCTGAAGTCGCTGCCTCTTTTGCCTACTTTTGCTCACTCTCGCCGAGTCTTGCCTTCTCATGCCTAGGGATTCTAAACGTTTCCGCTCACGAATTGACGAACCCTTCACCGCACGAAATGCGCGCCTCAGCTGCGTTCACCGTTGATTCGACAGGTGTCAACCTGGGCTGTGTTTGCTTACTGGACCCCAAGGCGGACCAGGGGCTACTGTTACCTAGCTTCCATCTACCGTTCGGATACCCCGTTGATCACCGGGCTATGAAAACTCGCAGCCAGCTTCTCACCTAGGTCGTTTGTAGGCCAAGTGCGGCTAATGCGCAAGATGGTTCCCTGTACTTCGTGCATGCACCCATACATCAACTCAGCCTCCTTGCGCAATATCAGGAAAGGCTCAAAATATCTCAGTCTATTTTACCGTTGCAACTCTTTGCTTTGTGTGCCTTTGGCAACCGGTGGTTTCTTGGCTTGGCAGGAGCCATTGTTCAACCACTCGCTAGCAAACGTTGGCAGCCTACCGTTCGTTGAGTATCCTAATTTCCGTGATACTGGTCGAGACTAATCAACCGGACACCACAGAGTGAGATGGCTGGCGGTAAGCCCCGTAAAGTGTCACACAAAATGTAAACCTCCAAGTTTAAAGGTCGAAGAAGTCTACTCGATCTACGAGCAACATAACCTGCTTTAGTTACTAGCTACTATTCACTAGCATGTATTTCGTTAAGCCCTTGGCTATAGCCTGTCTATTGGCATGTGGATGGGCAAAACCCTTGACGGGCTCTTTCGCCCCTCGGCAAGTTGAGTCTCCTATAGCTCATCCGGAGGCTGGCTCAACTGCTTGTGGAGATATTATTGTCGCTGTAAACAACGGTGAGTACCACATTATACGACTGAGGGGGATACTTCGACTAATGAGTGGGAAAGATTATACCTTCTTCCGTGCATCATTGGTGTATGAGTGCTTGCAGAGCATCCCCTTCGACCCGGCCGTTGCAATGCGCTTTCTCGACTATTACAACATGACCCTACAATTCCAATCCACACTGGGGTATCTCGAAGCTCCACCAGAGGGCTACCAACGACCACCGTTCGACGTCGACCTAGCCCTGGAGAAGATCAAGCAGAACGTGACTACAGCTGTCTACAAGAATCAATACGAGTTTGAAGCGGAACTTCAGCTCCTGGTACATCAGCTACGTGACACGCACGTCGTTCTAAATGCCGGTGTTCTCTCCGCATTCTCTTTTGTTGGCTCATTTGGGCTGGTCAGTGCGTCTGTTGACGGCAAACAAGTACCGGAAATCTACCTTGATGAGGACTTGTACGAAGCTTGGGCGATTGGAGGACGCGAGGCGTCACCTGTGACCCACATCAACGGGGTTGAAGTGCTTGAATATCTGGCACAATTTGCCGAACGGAACTCGCAAGGCTTTTTAGAACCACATACTGATTGGAACGCAATGATGGATAGCCCTGCACTCAACATTCAGGGACTTCCGAGTATATTCCAATCGGCAACACTTTACCCTGGGAATGAAGCCTTTTCCGATGCGCTCAACTTCACACTCCAAAATGCCACTGTCGTAGAGACCTTCTGGTGGGCACTATGCGTCGATTGTAAGGATACAGGACCTCTGACCACTGGCGGCGACTTCTACAATTACTTTGTTCTCGGATTTCTGCCAGACAGCTATCGTGAAGACGATCGTTGGTGGCCAATCATAGAAGACGAGACTACCTCTCCAACCAACGGCAGCGATAGTGGTTCCAACTTGACAGCGGTACTGAAAACCTATTGTACAGTAGGAGCTCCATCGGCCCAAAATTGGTGCATAGACAGCTTTGGCGCATACCCAAATAACCCATTCACCACCCAAGCCGATCTTTCTATCGCAGGAGGAGGCATTGTATCCAGCTACATGTTAGATGATAAATCCATCGCTGTCCTTAGCATACCCTCGTTCTTTCAAAGCGGTGAGGACATCTTCAACTTTCGGCAGGCGATTCACGACTTCATCGGCAACGCGTCACAAAGCCAGGTCTCCCGTATCATCATCGATGTGCAACAAAATTCTGGAGGTCTTGTCTTCCTTGCTTATGATACCTTCAAGCAATTCTTCCCGAATCTCGAGCCCAGCGGTGCAAGCCGCCAACGCAGTCACGAATTGAGCAATAAGCTCGGTAAAGCCTACACGGAGTGGTGGGATGGGTCAAGCAACAACAAAACCGAAAACTACGAATGGGCATCCAGCGAGTGGATCGTCACCAACCGCATCAACGCCGCTACTGGGAGAGCCTTTTCGTCTTGGGACGAGTTTTACGGCCCAGAGGCCAGCAATGACGATAAATTCTCAGCGAGTCAACGATACAATCTGTCCGATGAGGATTATGACTTTGCCGCATTCGGAAACTATCCATATGGTTACAACCCAGACGAACCCATAACCAACACTTCACCACCTTGGGCTGCTGAAGAAATTGTCATTCTTACTGATGGTCTCTGCGCCTCTGCATGTGCTATCTTTGTTGAGTTCATGACCTACCAAGCCGGAGTCAAAACTATTGTCGCTGGCGGTAAGCCCAAACCTGGCCCTATGCAAGCAGTCGGTGGCACTCGTGGCGCTGCTGCATACTCTGCTGACGCCCTCGACTCTGATTTCGACGCAGGACTGAGGTATGAGCCTGTTGACAAGCCTGAAGTGATTTCGCAACTGCCCAACCGAACGGATACAGGAATGTGGATCAACTACGCCGGTTTCACAATTAGAAACCAAGTACGCGGCACAGACTTTACGCCACTGCAGTTCCAATACCAGGCTGCCGATTGTCGTATTTACTACACGCTTGAGACGATTTATAACGCCACGAAACTTTGGAGCTACACCGCCCGAGCAGCGTGGGATGATCCAAGTCTTTGTGTTCAAGATTCAACGGGGTATCCAACAGCCCGTAATAAGACGTCGGCCAAACCGCCGCCATCGAGCACACCCGCTGCACCCGAAGTTTATGACTTTTCGCCGCTGCCATCCGCTGACAACATAACCTTCGAGCTTCTCGACACCCTCCACCTCAATAGAAGATCTCCTGGTACGATCACACTCCCGTGCAGTGGAAACAACGCTTGTAACTGTCTTCCCATGGATTTGAATTGTTTCGGCAAACCAAAGACTGTCTTGGCTTGTCTGCCAAAATGCGTCCTCTATCACGATCAATCAAAGGATTGCCTGGGTGGCAGTTACTGCGACACAACAGGGGTCAGGCAAACGAAACACAACGGGTACCTTACACAGGGAGGTCCCAATTATGTGCAGTATGACGGTTACTGTAAGACAAGGAGTCAAAAGTTCTGCTAGGGTCAAGCTAAGTAGGTTGAGTAAGGATGCGGATATTAATGGCTGGAGAAGTTGGTGCGCTGTGGGGCCGTATGCGCTTCTAGGGCAATGCAACAATACACGGTATTGCTTTTCAGCTTGATTCCTTTTTTGATTCTGGAATATATCACTGTAGCCATGTCCCGCTCACGACAACATTCATGAATACCCACCGCATCTTGAGCATCACGATATAAAAACACGTCAAATTCACCCCCAACGGGTCTCGGTGATGTCCAAATGAGGAAGGTCGGAGACGACCAATCAGGAGTAGCTCATCTCAGAGACGGAGGACAGGAAGTACCCACCAGCGGCCCGTTCACGAAAAGATTTCTGTAAGGCGTACCATTTATCTGGAGCATGCTCGTATAGCTGCCTAGTACCTAGAGTTGTTTTGCCGTGGAGCTGTAGAAATAAGACAATTCGTCCTGTCCACTTTCCACCACTCCTCAGTTGTAACAACCAGCCCGATTCACAATGCGTATCTCCCTCCTCGCACTCGCACTCACCGGCGTGACCGCTGCAGCCAGCGAATATGACCGCCCCGATCTTACGGGCTCGTACTGGGACGTGAGCATTTCCACACAGTCCGGGCGCCCAGGCTACAGCATCCGCGACTTCAGCGCTGCTTTCCACACGCCAGTTACCGCGCAAGTCACTAAGGGAAAGTGTCACTACAGTTTCGTGCCGCAGGGCACTAGTCCACCTGCTGAGACGGATGAGTGTAGTCCGGAGTTAAAGTATGAGTGGGACTGTAAGTCTTGTTTTTAGTTCTGTCGACTGGAAAGCTATGCTTGTGAGATTTGGTGAAAGGGGCTAATTTTAGTGTGATAGACACAAACGTTACGTTACTTGAGCAAACGCTCGTTCTCGGAAACGACACTCTGTGGATTTACGGACTATCGACCAAGATAGAGACGACTCGCAGGAGCGATGGGTCGAGTAGCACGACCAAGGGTGATGGCAGGGTGGACATTAGTCATTATTGTATCAAACCCGGATCGACGGTTTACAGTGGATGTGGATATTCCAATGGTTGCATATCGACGGAATGCAATAACAAGAAGACAGATGCTGCTTAGACTCAGGCGTGTCGATAGGAGCTGGCAAACGAGGCAATGTTTCTGCGTATGGGCTACTAGTCTTCCTCCGTGGACGATGAGAGACGTAATAGAGACGTTTAAGAACACCATCACTTGGCAGACCGATCCACAAGTAGGCCACTATAATGATCAAAGAAATGTGCTGAACCTCCTTGCTCTTAGTACACCATCAAGGACCTGATGCAGGTTCCTTTGTTGATAGATAGAAAGCAGCCCTGTCACATCTAACAACTATATGTCCAGATTTAAACCCCTTTTACATTCTCCTCCGAGCCCGGTTCCTCGTCCGCCAAATTCGCCACTCACCTTACTCGATTGCTAGCTCCAGCGGCCTCGGCTTCATAAAAAGCCGCCTCATTGCCCTTCCCCCGCTGTACACTATCATTCACAAGCTTCTTCCCTTCTTCTTAACCGCCCGCTAGGCCTCGTCAACACTGAATTCGCAGGTGATGCGAAAGTCAGCGTTACCAACATTGATAGCTGCAAGGCTAGAGCGGTAGATGAGTTTGGTTGCCAATGCAAGGTTGTGTGAGATGGTCGTGATTGGTCCGGGTTTGACTATCGCACAAGTTTGCCGTTGCGCTCGGATGAATTGAGAGAAATATGCAGCGACGACTATACTTTGGGCGATACGAGAGAAAAGGTGGAAGATCTAGAGATTTGCACGCGCGGTCGGCGTCTAAACACGTTACAGTAGCGGGTCAGCTAACGCCCCGGGTCAGCTAACGCCCCGCCCCAACACCATAACAACAAAACTTCAACGCGT